>PVIH01009434.1:0-82427 GCA_004025045.1 Sigmodon hispidus | reverse complement strand
TATCTTTAGGGTATAGAAGGGCTACTGATTTCTTTGAGTTAATCTTGTATCCTGCTACATTGCTGAAGGTGTTTATCAGCTGTAGCAGTTCCTTGGAAGAATTTTGTGGGTCACTTATGTATACAATCATATCATCTGCAAATAGAGATAGCTTCACTTCTTCTTTTCCAATTTGTATCCCCTTAATCTCTTTTCCTTCCCTTATTGCTTTAGCTAAAACTTTGAGAACTATATTGAATAGATAAGGGGAGAGAGGACATCCTTGTCTAGTTCCTGATTTTAATAGGATTGCTTTGAGTTTTTCTCCATTAAGTTTGATACTGGCTGTTGGCTTCTTGTAAATCGCCTTTATTATATTTAGGTATTCTCCCTGTATTCCTGATATCTTCAGGGCTTTAATCATAAAGGAGTGTTGGATTTTGTCAAAGGCTTTTTCAGCATCTAAGGATATGATCATGTGGTTTTGTTCCTTTAGTTTGTTTATATGATGGATAACATTAACAGTTTTTCATATGTTAAACCAGCCCTGCATTTCTGGGATGAAGCCTACTTGGTTGTGGTGGATGATATCTTTTATACATTGTTGTGTACAGTTTGCCAAAATTTTGTTGAGAATTTTTGCATCAATATTCATGAGGGAAATTTGTCTGTAATTCTCCTTCTTTGTTGTGTCTTTGAGTGGCTTGGGTATTAGAGTAATTGTGGCCTCATAAAAGGAATTTGGCAATATTCCTTCAGTTTCTACTGTGTGAAATAGTTTGAGGAGTAACGGTAGTAATTCTTCTTTGAATGTCTAGGAGAATTCGGCACTGAAACCATCTGGACCAGTGCTTTTATTTTTGGGGAGGTTTTTAATGACAGCTTCAATCTCCTTAAGAGTTATAGGCCTGTTTAGGTCATTAATCTGATCTTCATTTAATTTTGGTAGATGTTATCTGTCCAGAAAGCTGTCCATTTCTTCTAGGTTTTCCATTTTTATGGAATACAGATTTTCAAAGTATGATCTGATAATTCTCTGTATTTCCTGGGGGTCTGTTTTTATGTCCCCCTTTTCGTTTCTGATTTTGTTGATTTGGACACTCTCTCTCTGTTTTTTGATTAGTTTGGCTAAGGGCATTTCTATCTGTGGGTATGGTGACAAGCAGAGTTTATCTGCCCCTGTTACGGATGTGCTGGGAATCTGCAGACAGCACCTGTTCCCGGAAGCAGAACCGGAACCGATGGGAGCTCAATTCTCCTTCCCTGGCTGGGATATAGACGCTTGGGCCTTGTTACCCCTCCTCACCTCTGTGCAGGGTCTGATTCTGTCCTTCAGGGACCCCAGTCGTGATCTGTTTGCTCAGTTGGAGGTGGAGGTGGGTAGCCGTGCAAATTCCCTCAGCAGCAGCTGTAGATATGATGACAGGCAGACTTTATATGTGCCTGCTACAGAGAGCGCTGGGACTCACTCTGCAGACAGCACCTGGTCCCCAATACATACATCTTTAAATGCAATAAACAATGTTCCTTCCTGTGGACAATGATTAAAAAAAAATACAGTATGTAAGCATTCCACAGCCTCTTGTGCTCTGCAAATTTTTTAATTACCCAGCTCTACATTAATCACCATTTACTGCAAAAGAAATTTATTTGATGAAAGTTGAGAAATGCATTATGAGTTGGTTTAATATTAAGTCCATTTAGTAGAACAGTAATAATAGATTTTCCCATAGGGCCTGTAACCTGTCTAGTCACAGGTTCTTTGCCCCAGTAACAATGCCAAATTAGGTTCCTGTTAGAAAAATGACTAAGAAGCTTCTGTAAAGCCAAGGACACTGTCAATAGGACAAAACAACAGCCTACAGAATGGGAAAAAATTTTCACCAACCCTACAAGTGATAGAGGACTGATCTCTAAGATATATAAAGAACTCAAGAATCTAGAACCCCAACCTTGAATAACCCAATCAAAATATGGGGTTCAGATCTAAAAAGGGAATTCTCAGCAGAAGAATTATGAATGACTGAAAGGCACCTGAAAAAGTGCTCATCTGCAAATCAAAACAACTTTGAGATACCATCTGACACCTGTTAGATTGGCTAAGATAAAAGACACAGAGGACAGCCTATGCTGGAGAGGTTGCAGAGCAAGGGGAACACTCCTCCATTGTTGGTGAGAGTGTAAGCTTGTTCAGCCACTTTGGAATGTAGTATGGCTGTTTCTCAGAAAATTGAGAATTAATCTCCCCAAGGACCCAGCGATACCACTTCTGGGTATATACCCTAAAGATGCACAGTCACACTCCAAAGGCATTAGCTCAACTATGTTCATAGCAGCGTTATTTGTAATAGTAAGAACCTGGAAACAACCTAGATGTCCCTCAACTGAAGAATGGATTAACAAACTGTGGTACATCTTCACAATGGAATACTACTCATCAGTAAGAAAAAATGATATCCTAAAATTCGCAGGCAAATGGATGGATTTGGAGAATATCCTCCTGAGCGAGGTATCACAAATGCAGAAAGATAAGCAGGGGATGTACTCACTCATTAGTGGACTCTAAACAAACAAACCAACAAGAAAAAAGCCAAGCATGCCCAAGCTGCAAACCACAACCACTGAACAGCTTGGGATCAGAAACACCTTGGACTGACTCCTTGGATCCTACTCCCCCTAGAGGAACACCTGGCTCAGTCTTGAGGTTGTGGGGAGAAAACTGGATCTGCCAGGAGTGGAGACTGAACTAAGCAATATTGGGACAGTGGGACCTTGGGACCGCCTGCCGCCTGCCCAAGGAGGGGATGGGGAGTTGTGGAGAAGAGAGAATGACCTGATGTGGTAAGAGGGGGAAGGGACATTGAATAAGGATATACAAGGATAGAAAGTGTGACTTCTTTGTTCATAATAATAAAATAAAAAAAAGAAAAATGACTAAGAGCCAAAATCATAAAAATGAAAGAAGAGGACAATGAAATCGTTTTCTGGACATACTAGGTCAGTTCCATATGTGAACGCACAGTAGGTGTGCCAGAAAAAGATGGACACAAGTTTGGGAAAGACAACATCCCAACCTGGAAGGACGAGATAGGCATGAAGCTCCATCCATAGTTGAGAAGCTGTTGATAATAAGTGCTGACCAGAGAGTCATCTTTAAGATGCTACCCCTTTTAGGTTAACCACACTCTAGAGAATGAATGGGCCACACTTACGAAGACTTGGGAAGCACAAATTGAACCTGATTTTTTTAAAGCTGTCTTGAAGTTGAATGTGTGGAGAGGAGATCATATATCTGGGAGGACTTCAAGGGAAAAGTGTTTGTAATCCAAATACATTATATAAAATTACCAGGCATAATGGTGCACACTTTTGATCCCTTTGGAAGCAAAGGCAGGCAGATCTCTGTGAGTTTGAGGCCAATCTGGTCTACAGAGCTAGTTCCAGGACAGCCAAAGCTACACAGTAAAACCCTGTCTTGAAAAAAATAAAGATAAATGATAAATAATCTCAAAGAATTAGTAAAAGTATTATTTAAAAAGAAAGCAATATTGATTTTATCTAAACTCAACACAACACTATTTACAACATAACACACAGATAAAAGTCAGAAGCGATAACCAATATATAGCAGTCATGGAAGCCTGGAAGAGGAGTAAGTGTCTTAGCTATTGGTGGTGCCAAAAGTGAAACCCGAGAGACAGGCATGATAAAGTGCATTATAGAGATGAGAAGACAAATAGAGGGGGCATAGGGGAGACATGACAATCTTGCTTCAGAACAATTTAGAGTTGGGAGAAGCTTCGGAAGTAAAGCATTTGCTATGTAAACATGAAGGTGTGTTTTTTATCCCCCACACCCCATGTAAGAAGGAAGCTGGTGCAAAGGCTGGGAAAAGGTCAGGAGAATTCCAGGGCCTCTGTAGCCAGTCAGTTGAGCCAACTTGGCAAGCTCCAGGTTTAGTAAGGATGCTATCTCAAAAACTATGATGGAAATCAAATGATGAAGATATTTGATTTTATCTCTGTCCTCTCCATGATCACCTGTGCAAATATGAGAGTGCTCATGTGCACAAAAGACACCCTTTCTTAAATAATAATTTAAAAAGCAGTTAAAGGTGGTCGCATTTATTGATGGAAGCAGATGCAGAAATCCACAGCTAAAGGCTGAGGTACTGAAGTTGATTTGAAGAAAAAGAGGAGGAATTATATGAACAAAGTGGTCAAGATCATGATTGGGAAACCCACAGAAATACCTTACCGAGCTACTGGGAGCTCACTGACTCTGGACTGACAGCTGGGGAACCTGCATGGAACCAAACTAGGTCTTCTGAATGTGGGTGACAGTTGTGTGGCTTCAGCAGTTGGTCGGGCATCTGGCAATGGGACTAGGATTTATACCAGTGCATAAACCTTTTGGAAGCCATTCCCTAGAGGGACGGATACCTTGCACAGTCTGGATGCAGTATGAAGACACAAACTGTAAACTAAAAGATAGACCCTTACTAGACACCAGATAGTCTAATCTCGAGATTCCCAGTCTTGGGAACCATGAGAAATAAACTTTGTGCTAACAGCCTGGCCTGAGTAGGAGAGTGGTCCAGGTTTATTCACTGCCCACAGCTTCCCATAGCCCTCGGCAGATGGCTTCTTCACCTTTCTCCACAGTTCTTTTCTCAACTTTTGGCCTGCTGTACATAAAAAGGTGTTTATTTCAAGATATTAATTTTTATTATAACATCTCATTTTTGTTCCTAGAAGCTCTATTTATTCGTATTCCCATATATATGTTCTATCATAAACATAATATTTGTGGCACACTGTAAACACTGAACATGTTTACAAGCACAGAGTCATTACAAGCTGCCTTTTTAAGTGTGTGCTGATTGGAAAGTGATGTCTGTTTTCCTGTTTCACATAATGTTACTTCAACCTACCTAGTTCACTGGGGTTTGGATTCGCTTTAAGATATGTGTTGGGGGCTGGAGAGATAGCTCAGCAATTTAGAATGTGTGCTGCTCTTTCTGAGGACTCGGTTCAATTCCCAGATCCCACATGATGGCTCACAACCACTTGTAATTGTACTGTCAGTAGAATGGATGCTCTTTTTTGACTTCTGAAGTACATATGTGGTGTAATACGTACATACTGGCAAAATACTCATACACATAAAATAAAATTTGAACTCTAAAACAAAAAAAGAAAGAAATGAATTGGTTGTTTAGGGGTTACATGTATTGTGATTTTTCTCTTTTTAAAACAATGGGCAATATGTTCTGACCAATATTTTCATGCAATATAATTTTCAGGCACTTTCATTTCAGTGTACTAAACTGGGTGAGATGATCTATTTAGCATTCATAAAGTGCCCACTGCAGACAGTAAACCAGAGTGAGTTACTGTAGAGAAACCAAAATGATCATTATGCAATTCCCTACGCTCAAACAGCCTAATAATAGTGGGTGAGAAAAACATCTATTCACTGAGCCTCTATACTGATCTTATTGTGGTAAACAATAAAATAGGGGCAAGGACAAAGTTTCCTATGAGCAGAGACAGACTCATTATAATTGGAAAAAGTGAATTCACAATGAAGTCTAAACCATGAAATGAAAATAAAGTTCATTAGCATTTGAGTTTATATTGATAACATCAGAGATGCTGTGACATCAGCAAACACACCAAGTCCTCCCTGTTCTCTGCAGCTGAGATAGATGTTATTCTCGAAGGTGGTAAAAGGGACTTTACTATGGTCACAGGTTAAGTAAGCAAGCATATAAAGAAACCATACTTCCTAACCAAATGCTTCGATTCTTTTGAAATTATAGATCGTTGAACAAGGACTTAGCATGTGTTGGCATCATTATATCTGTAAGAGTAGGACTGAAAGTTTCATGAGTTTGTGAGTGCTTTAATTATATCATTTACATCTCATTCTGTAAAATTGTCTGCCATGTAGACAGTGCATTAGAAGCAGAAAAACTAAGATGCATATATCCTCTGCCTCAAGAAACTCAGGATCTTCTTAAGAAGTCTGTGGTGGAAGTCCATTAAAATCAAGCGGTGGATGCATGAATGCCAAGAAGACGGACCACATAAAGAGCACTATCCACACACAACACAACACACACAACACACACAGCACCACACACACACACAAGAAGAGCTTCATGAAAAAAAAAAGTCTTAAAACATAGTGGGAATTTGATTAGGGAATCAACAGAGGGAGACTTCTGTTTCCTTTATAGCTGTCTGCTACCCCTGACCAACAGCAACCATGAAGAATACACTATTGGGATCAGGAAGGTCTTTCTGCACACAGATCTTCAGAAAACCCAGGAATATCAAGCACCCAGAATTGTTCTTTCAAAGGGAAGGACATATAACCTGTTTTTCTATAAAGCTTGGACTCAGAAGTGATTAATAACTGAATGATCTGCATTACAAGCTCCTACAGCCAGGACCAGAGGTGACTAGTAATCTAAATGACCCTTATTAGTCAGCCGTCACCTAAGCTTTCCCAAACAGGACCAGAAGTGGCTTATAGCCCAAATGACCTCTATGTCATTTATGGCTCAGATTGGGCCAGAGCCTTCTCTAGGTCCTCAAGCTAGTACAGGTAGCCTATCTCTAGAACCCATCATTTTGGGAGAAATAATGTGTACCAAGTCAACAAGTTTCAATGTAATTGTGCTTCTTTGTGCACCACGGTTTGTATTATATGAGAAAACATTTTTAAGTTATACTATATTTAAATTTGTTGTGACTAACCACTTGAGATCAGACTCAGTCTTAATCCAGGTTGATAAAGTTAATCTGTATGGAGTTTTCAGTCTCACCTTTTTACAGTTCCCATCCCTGCATGGACACCTGCAGAGTCCTCCTCAGTACATGAGACCACTTAGGTTTCCCAGATTACTAAAAATGAGTCATCCCTTACTACCCTTAAGACATTCAAGGGCAACTCCCTCATCATGTGTCTAACTTAGATAACCAAATCTCTTATTGTAAATAGCACAATATTTGCATAGAACTAACACACATCTTTCCATATACCTCAGGTCATTAATGCACTACTTATACTATAATGTATAATATGTATAAATAACTGTACTCTATTGTTTAAGATATTGTGTATTCCTTTCAGATGTAGTTGTATCTTATGAGTATTTTGGGTCTCTCAGTGGTTGAAAACAAAGATGCAGAATGTACAGAAAACTGAAGGTAATATTACATTATTGCATCATTTTTCCACTAACTAAAGATCCAGGCCATGCAGCAGAGCAATTAGTAAAGGCTGCTTCTCAACGTTTTTGTAATACATTAACTTAAAAACATTTTATTACTCTGTCAACCCTCTGAGTTTTATGTGGTCATCAATTGCAAATCTGAACGTAAGCCCACAATGTATGCCATAATGTAATGATGAAAAACACATTACCTTTTTCCCAGTGCTTATTATTAGTGAGAATACTCTGCTCAGTGATTCATCCTTTTTGTCCCTGAGCACCCGTAGTGACGATTATCTCATTGTTCCAGGCATTGTTGATAGGCATGGTATTCTATAGAGTGTAATGGTTTTCTGGTTATTATAATGTGGCACATATATAAAAACTCTTTATGTTTTATACAATGTTATTCTTGCTTGGAAAATGACTTCTTAGGAAATAGGAATGAAATTTTAATGTCAGAAATGCTTTTGGTTAAACACAGTGACTCATTCACAACACAGTAACCATACACAGTCGTCACATATAGCTAGTTGGGAAAATGTGAAATTATCTACATTATTTTTTAAAGTCAATTTAAAAGCATCAGCCAAAAAAGTGAGACAGATTTTCATGAAGGTTTTGCAAGCTTTATTCACAGTTATAAAGACAGTCTTACTGCATACTCAACATTATACTCTTCCCTCATTGCCTGCATGGCCCGACTCTCTGTAGTACTTCCAGTTATATTCTGTGTCCTTATTTCTCTCTACCCATCTTCATTCTCTTCTAACTTTCTAAATTACCATCATGTCTCTTGAGATCTGTGAAATAAGGTATGTGGGTTTTTTTTTTATCATTTTAAAAGGGTCCTAAAAGTCTTCACCTTTTCATGTAGAGTCTTATGCACTGTACATGTCCAGCAGGGAAGATGAAGTTCTGCCTTTAGGGAGCAAGTACCTTGGAGACAGCTCTGAAGAATCACTGGGTCTTAATAACTACCACGAACTACCACGACAACTTCCTTTTGAGCCCTTGAACTTAATTCACGACTTGGTCCTGACTCTAATTTCCAAAGTATAAGTCAACTTCAAAATACCTAATGGAAATAAAAATTAAGACTTTAAGGGAAGTAATGGATGTTGTTTTACTCTATCCTCTTCTGGCTGAAATATAAAAAGCCTCACTATATCAAAAGCTTAACAGCAATCCTGTACATCTTCTCTAAGGAACTGGTGTCTCATAACCCATAATTTGATAGGAAGCATCAAAAGCCCTTTCCACACTGAATGCTCAACATTTTGAGGAGTATGGAGAAACACGGAATTAAGATACCACTTATCTGATTTGTGGAAGTGTTATTACTTAATCCATGCTATGCTGGGAGGTAGAGGTACTGTTGGACTGAAAACTAGTCTTTTTCTTTGCATATTTTATGTTTCACAAGAAATATAACTGAGAGCTATTTCTTCCCAGAACACAGTGATCCAGGTCTGTAAGCCCAGAACTCAGTAGGCCTTGGCATAGGGTTATAAGTTCAAAGCCAGTCTGAGCTATAAGGTAGAACCCTGTCTCAAAAATAGCCACATAAAAGCCAACATTTTTTAATAACATACATAATACAAGAATAAACAATTTAAATAAAATTGGGAAGATTTAGAATCCTGTGGTTGCCATATCATTCATGTGAGAAACTTTAGGAGAGGAAAAAAAAAAGAGTTTGGGAAGAGATTAAACAAAAGGCAAAGATTATGAGACTGAGCAATGAGCCTGAGGAGCCAGGTGAGTCCACAGAGAAGAAGTCAAGGTGCTCAATTAAAGAGGCTCAAAGAACTTCAGGGAAGGGTTAGGAGGATGCTAAGAGGCTTCTTTGTATAGGAAGAAGTGCCTGCCTACATTCTGATATTAAGGAATAGTCATCAAGAGAGCAACTGTGTTTTGACACAATTCAATTTCTAATATTCAGTCTCTGTTCTGATTCAGGAAGTCTGTAAAGGAACTGGAGGCAGGATGGGTACTTCACCTCTTCTGGACACACTGATTTCTCCAAGGTCATCTGAAGGGTACTAGTCAATTCCAAGTGAAGAAGTATGATGGCAGCCAGTATTCTCACTAGTCTGGATACTCCAGACCCTTCCTCTTGTCCCATCACCAAGGGCTCCTAGAACCGCATTGATCCCCACATTCCATTAGACCAGAATTACTAGCCATTGCTTTGGTGGTGTTTAGGCATATCTTCAAAAATGCTTCTTGAAAGTGTTTTAGAATAAATTGATACAACTGCAGGGGTTATGGCTAATGTCTTTGAGGAAATAGATTGTAACTTTATAGGTAAATTTAGGAACTTTCTTCATTTTTTTATAAGTAACAAGAAGTTGAAGGAAGAGGAAAAATATTTAAAAAGGAAAGATGCAGAAAATCAGCAAGGTAGCATCAGAACAGGTCAGCTCTAAAAGGTCCAGTGTTCCAAAGCCTATAAACATTAGGTTGCTTCCCTTCCCTTGGCAAAATGATGATATATTGACTCACATTTACTGGACCAGGCAGGAAAAACCCAGAGGAGAGAAGGAGAAAGAGAGAGAGAGAGAAAGAGAGAGAGAGAGAGAGAGAGAGAGAGAGAGAGAGAGAGAGAGAGAAACAGACAGATGGGTTTCAGAGCCCATATTTTCTATCAAATTAAGAATACACTGATACCCAGACATAATTTTACTGAATCTTTTCAGAGAGATAGGAGAGTAGAATTTAATTTTCCAAATTACTTTGAACTCACCCAGGAGGTGTTGCAATGATTTTTTGAGTCCCAGGGACATCAAGTGTCACCAGTTCCATTTTGGAAGTCTTTCCTAAACCTAAGTAACACTATGAACTGTGTTGGGGATGTCTCTCTTTCTGTCTGTTTTTCCATCTCCGTATCACCTATTGCTGAGTTTCTGGACAATATTGAGCGAAATTGAAAAGAAATGCCACATCCAGACTGTCAGGTTTTCATAAAATAGGAAATGTTAAAGTCTGGAGTTGCCAATACCACTGTACCCCAAAGCTATACAGATGGAAATATTTCTGCTCCCCGAGGAAGCTGTTCTGTCCTCCAGATGCCTGTGTCATCTCAACTGAGTTCCTGATGTGAGCCCCTGAGCCCGGGGTGATATGATTCTAGGGTAAGCAGGGTTCTTTAGAAGAACAGAAACAGTGAAATACATACATATTTTAAAAGAAAATTTGCTAGATTTGCTTATACAGTAGAGGCTGGGCAACCCAGTGATAGTTGTATGTAACCTGGAGGGGAAAAGAACGTGGTAGCTGCTCAGCCCCAGAAGCTGAAAGCCTTGTAGGTTCCAATCTGGTACTGAAGGTGAAGGAGCTCCTCAGAGAGCAGCTGATCTTTCACTTCACAGTGGAAAGCCCACAAGGCTGGAATATCATGTCAGCAGAGGATCCTGCAGCAACTGATAAACTCATGTGAAGCAAGGTGTCACATGACTCTTCCTGTGTCTGGGCCTCTTTATAGCTAGGCCCATAGGAAGGTAAGGGTGGGTCAATCTTCTCTGGGAAAGCCACCACAGACATACTTAAAAATATGTTTTCTTAGTTATTTTAAATCCTGTCAAGTTGACAGGCAGACCAATCATCACAGATGCTTAACCTTATTTTAAAATTGACCAAATTATTACTGTTCTTAATGGGGGAGGGAATGAGCATTGTAAAAATGTCTCTTATTTTAGAAGTTTCTGGGCTCTCTGAAACATATGCACAGACTCTTGCCAACCTACAGACATTTAGTTGTTAGTTCCTATACAACTGCATACTTTGGGACATACTTACAGCATCAGATTTTCCACAATTAAGCCTTAAAAAAATAAGTTAAGTTAGGCATATTCACTTACTTTGATGAAAAACTTTGTCTGAGATGTGTGAGTCCTAGAAAATGAATGGAAACATTCCAAAATAACAGAAACTAGGCTTTAAGTGTGGCGTAGGATGTCACAATGATTGAGTGATACAGGACTGTGGAAGGCAAAGTGTGTGTCAAATATTTGAGAATGTTCCAATAAATCCTACAGTTAGCTCATGAACAAACTTTCAGTATATTTACCATAATTGAAATTTTTAAGAATTATAAATATTTTTCATGTTTTATGGACTGGAAATATCTATATTTCAGAGGTATCTTGAGACTCTTGAAGACCATGCACTAGCCCCTTAATTCCCAGTTTATTTTGGTGGTTAGTTTTAATATCATCCTGACACAGTGTAGAATCACCTGGAAAGAAGGCTTAATGAGGGATTGTCTAGATCATTTTAGCTCATGAATATGTTATATGAAGGAATATCTTGATTGTATTCATTGATATGGGAAGATCCACCCATTGTGGGCAGAATCGTTCTCTAGGAAGGAAACTCTGAGTAGAGAAAGTGAGCTGAGCACTAGCATTTCATGCATTAATTTATCTTTCTCTGTTAACTACATCTGTGATGTAACCAGTTATTGCAAGTTCCTGCTTCTTTGACCTCCCTCCAAGGATAGTCTGTAATTTGAAATCTGAAGCCAAATAAACCCTTCCTTACTATGCTGTTTACACTGGGGTATTTTACCAGTACAACAGGAAGATAGTCAAGTTAGTCAGCAAAGGCAAAAGTTTCTGGAAAAATAAAAGAACTAAGATTCTTTTGTGAACATTAGGAATGAACCAGTGGCCTAGGGCCTCTTCTGCTTTACTTGGATAGAAATTATAAGTAGACCACATCTTGCTTCTCTTGGTGTTTGTTTGCAGGAGGATGTGGCAATAGTGAGACAGAAATGGTAGCAACTGATACTCTCTAATTCTGTAGCTCCATGAAACCCTTGAGTATTGGAATCCTTGGCCTTTGGCATCAACCAGTGTTATAGCTGTTGGCCTGGGGCCCAAGATCCTTAGCCTTTAAGACTTGGCAGCTATCTAGAAAAATTGTAATGTCTAGGGCTTCCAGGTTCTCTTCTCTGGCTCCGTGGAATCATTTATCCTTTAATCTTGCCTATATGATGTCTTTTATTCTTTCTCTTTTTTCTTCTTCTTCTCTTCCTCCCCCTCCTTCTACTGCCAAGATAATCTAGAGTTCTAACCTATTTGGGGATTGTACATGAGATCCACAGTGTGAGCCTGGTCACCCACACTCTCTTGGGGACCTGATATAGTGGGCCACCAGGGAACTGGGTACTATGTATGGCAGGGACACTCATTGCAAGGCTCTCACTGCCGCTGACAGAATCATCAGGTGAGTTTGCTGTCACTTTCTGGACTGTCATGCAGCAGCTCTGCTGCCATCACCGTCACCTCCAGGACTGTGTACAGAAGCTGGGGCATAAGGCAAGTGGGGCTATTCCAAACAGATATTGGAGACTGGATGTCAGGCAGAGGCTATGGAACCATTGCACTGTTGTTCCTTCAGCTATCAGTTGCTGCCAGCACTACTCTGTGCTGATGCTTTTTTCAATATGGGAATTGTCTGCTGTCACCAGCAGCTCAGTCTATACTGAGAGTAGGCAAGAAAAGACCATAAAAGGGAAGCCTTTATCATCTTAAGGAGTAAAGTACACCTGTCACCATCCACATGTAGAGATCAGAGGACAACTGTGGATGTCAGTGCTCACTTTCCACCTTGGTTGAAATAGGTTCTCTCTTGGTGTTCACTATTGTATATGATAAGCTAGCTAGCCTGCAGGCTTCCATGGATTCTCCTGTCTCTTATTACTGCTAGAGAAACTGTAGCATGAATTCTAATTGGTCTTAATAATAAAATCCTCAACTCAGATATTGGAGTAAATGCTGAAAGATCAGAGAGACAACGGAGCAAGCCACAGCTACCTTTTGCTTCTACAAATTCTCAAACCAAAATAATCAGAGTTCCTGTCTCCTCTGCCTTATATTCCTCCCTCTGCCCAGTCATATCACTTCCTGTTTCCACCTCCCTAGTGCTAGAATTAAAAGCATGCACCGCCCAAGTCCTGGGATCAAGATCAAAAGATCCCAAGTGCTGGGATTAAAGGTTTGAGCCTCCACTGTCTGGCTCTGTTTCTCTTTTAGACTGGATCAATCTCATGTACTCCAGGGTGGCCTTGAACTCCTGATCTTCCTACTTCCTCCCTCCAAGTGCTGGGATAAAAAGTGTGTGCCACCACTGTCTGGCCTCTATGGTTAACTAGTGGCTGGATCTGTCCTCTGATCTCTAGGCAAGCTTTATTTGTTAGAGCACAAATGAAATATCACCACAGAGAAATGGTAGAACTAGGCACATACTTTTAGGTCCAAATTTTTTATGGTATAACCTCTGGTTAGTGGGCTTGAGAAGCAAGCCCTTTCTGTACCAAGCTATCTCCCTAGCACAAAGTTTGTCTTTTGTGTCAGCCATTGCCTTGTCCTTCTTGTCTTTTAGCAAAACTCCACAGCAATTCTGCTGCTAGACCATTAGGGGATGTGCTTTTGTTCTGGCCAAGACAGAAATGACTTCAGGGTCAGTTAGAGTTTGCTACGTCTTGAGACTGCACAAACTATCCTGCAACTCTTTCCAGCAGCCTTGCCCGGGGTTTTTGCTTTAAGATCAGAGAAACCAGTGGCAGCCTTCATGTAGTTGTCTCAAGATGTTGGTGGACTGTTTAAGATGTCTCGTGCTGGCCCAAGGGCAGTTGAGCTGGCTAGCAGACTTATAGCTCTTTAGCTCAAGGCTGTTGGGGCAGCAAGAGAAAAATCCAGCAGCTGCTAATTTTGGAATCAAATTATCCCATCTTCAACATCTCTGCTTATGTACAGGAAAATGAACATCAGAAAGAATGCTTTCAATATAAATTTCAAGAGCTCATCATTCGCAGTTAGAACAATTTAACAATGCTAGGAAAGTGCTTAACACACACCCAGTCCCAAGGGAAAGTGGTTACTCTTTACCTGTCTCATGGATATAGTATATTATACAACCAAAACAGATAAGGTCTGAATTGGAACTGTTTATTCAGCACAAAGTCTTATTAGGAAGAACCACACTGTCCAACCCGAGTAACCAAGTGTTGACATGAACTTTTCTTTGAATTTATTTATACAGTGAAGTCAATAGTATGGTATCTTAAAACATCAAAAGCAAAAGGAAAAGACTCAAAAACACAAAAGGTAAGTCACAAAGGACAATATTAAACACAGTTTCATAGACATCCTTTTAGGATAGAAAGTCTAATATTTTAAAACCAAGAATCCATGAGATGTCTTAATAATCACAACAGTTGGGTCCACCTCACAAACAAATTCAGCATCACAAAATGCTGATGGATTTTCTAGAGAGTTCCCTTAATTTGCAGTTTAAGGTACAGCTTGGAATTAAAGAAAAGCTGACAGCCTGATTTCTGTCTGGATGTTGCCATCAAATTTCATATCTTTCTAATGAAGACCATCTGTTTCCTTTATTTACATAGGAAGTCCTTGGAGATGTGGCAAATCTTACTGTGTTTAATTTTTGCACGTTTCTCTTTCTTTCTGCACAGCATGCCTTAGAGTACCATGTCTTCTGGAATCCTTCTAAACTGGAGGCTGCTGAGATGCCTAGAAAAATATTTTGATATTCGAGCTATGATAAAATCTTTGAGTACAGAGATACAGTAAATGTTTATTTTCTAGTCACTCTAGAAAGCAGAACTAAAATTTTCTAATGTTTTCTGTAAAGTTCTAATATGCACAGGCTAGTACAGAGTATTCTGAATCTAACCATATATTTATTTACCTTTTCTAGCAATGTTTATACTTACCTAGATCAATTTGTGTATTTTTATTTATGTGCATTTATTTGTGTAAGTGCACATGTGTGTACATTGGCATATGCTTCTCTCTCTCTCTCTCTCTCTCTCTCTGTGTGTGTGTGTGTGTGTGTGTGTGTGTGTGTGTGTGTGTGTGTGTGTGCTAAGAAGCTGGAACAGGGCATCAGAATCCCTGGAAATGGAATTGAAAATGGTTGTGAGCCAACCACTGAACAGTTTGGGATCAGAAACACCCTGGACTGACTCCTTGGATCCCAATCCCCTTAGAGGAACACCTGACTCACTCTTGAGGGGGTGGAGAGAAAGCTGGATCTGACAGGAGTGGAGACCAAACTAAGCAATAGTGGGTCAATGGGACCATGGGATGGTCTGCTGCCTGCCCAGGGAGGGGATAGGGAGTTTTAGAGAAGAAAGAATGACCTGATGTGGCAGGAGGGGGAAGGGACCTTGAATAAGGATACACAAGGATAGAAAAGTGTGACTTCTTTGAAAAAATAAATTAAAAAAATTTCCAAAAAGAAAAAGAAAGAAAATGGTTGTAAGCTACCATGTAGGTGATGGGAATTGAACTGGGATCATTTAGGAGAGCAGCCAATGATCCCAACTACTGAGACCACCTCCAGCCCCCAAACTTTAGTTTTTATTTATCTTGGTCAAACTAGCTTGATTTATTGATGACAGTTCTACATATCCACATCTTCCCTAGTTTAGGAGCTATGGAAGCAAATTTAAAACAAAAATGTCTTACAAGGAAAAATTGGAACAAACCTGAACTTTGTGGTATACATTTGATCACATTATATTAACTATTTTTCCCCTCCCAAGTAATGCTAGATAGATTTGGAAATAAAATAATGACTTAGGTACTTTTAAATTTCAATTGTTAGTTATCTTGGTGACTAATTAACATGCTCTCTTACTATTTGTGCTCTGGGACTTTGGCACTAAATGGAGATAAAATTATTTTTATCATTGTGATGTCTTTCTATGATAACAGATTCAATTGTTTAAATGCCTATCTTGCTCATACAAAAGAATATCACTCAACAAATGTGGAATCACTAGAAATGGATCTAGATATAGCAATTTATAAACAATCTCAAACTATTCATCATGACTTAAAGATGGGAGAAGAAGTAGGAGCATTTCTGTGCCTACTCACCTTTTGGATTTAAGTTCTTGTTTTGTTATTTTAATTTTGCCTCACATTGACTATAGAAGCTGGTCTCATCAGAAAAATAGAAATGTTAACTAAGTTAGAAAAGTTTCTGTGTGGACTTCTCATGACAGGTGCCAGATGTATTTTCTAGCTGATTTCAAAGCATGGTTAAAACACTGTGTGATTATTTAATTAAAGCATGTGTATCAGGGCTGGGAAGATGGCTCCATTGGTGCAGAGACTGTTCAACAAGCATGCAGACCTGTTCACTGACCACTAGCACCATGTAAAAAGCCAAGCATGGTAGCACATCCCCATAATCCTAGCACTGGAAATGCAGAGACAAGAGGGTGCTCAGAACTCTCTGTCCAGCCAGTCTTGCGGAATCTAGCCTTCATATGCATGCTCAGATATGCACAGACATGTACATACACATGAACATGTAAACATACACATATACTATAAAAATGTGTGTGTATATATGTATATTCTTAAGAGTTATTTAAGCATATTTACCACAAAATGCTTATTACATATCAAGAGGATACAAGAAAAACTAGAAGCAAGACTAAAGCAAGATTCTAGATTGTGTTTCCCTTTCTATGTTTCTTTTGTCTTTTTATATTTGACTCTTGGCCAAGCTAGTACCACCAATAATGGCAGTAGCAGCTGGTTTCATATATCATGAGTTGGCTAGATCTGAGGGTATGATGCTCCAACTTGCTGATCTCTCAGCACTGAATGCAGCCTATAGCCCCAGCCTCTAAGATAATAGTTCTTCATCTACAGCTTCAACAGTCTGGGGAAATAACCCCACATCAACCTACTGTTGACACCAGAATCAGTAGGACTTACAGGATTCTGAGCTTTAGTGGGTTAGAGTTTTAGCCTTATGGGCTAAGGTACTGATGAGACAAGGAGACATTTATAGCAATTGTTATAAGAATGCTACTGTTGATGTTGTGCAAAGGTCACTTTGAAGCCACTGGTGTTTCAATACAGTCCTTTCTTCTTATTATCCCTGCTCATGTGGCAGCTTGGAATGTCACTGTTCCCTTTCTTGTAGGAAAGATTCTTTCACGATAGTGGTAGTACATTTAAAAACAAGCTACCCAAACTGTATACAAGAAAATATAAAAATATATCATTCATCACGATCAAGTAGGCTTCATCTTAGAAATGCAAGGATGGTTCAACATATGAAAAACTGTAAACAAACTGAAGGAAAAAACCATATGATCATATCCTTAGATGCTGAAAAAGCCTTTGACAAAATCCAACACTCATTTATGATAAAAGTCCTGAAGAGATCAGGAATACAGGGAAAATATCTAAATATAATAAAGGCAATTTACAAGAAGCCGACAGCATACATTAAACTTAATGGAGGAAAAACTCAAAGCAATCCCACTGAAATTAAGAACTAGACAAGGATGTCCTCTCTCCCCTTATGTATTCAATATAGTTCTTGAAGTTTTAGCTAGAGCAATAAAAAAAATGAAGAGATTAAGGGGATACAAATTGGAAAAGAAGAAGTGAAGCTATCTCTATTTGCAGATAGCTTGTATATGATTGTATACATAAGTGACCCACAGAATTCTTCCAGGAACTGCTACAGCTGATAAACACCTTCAGCAATGTAGCAGGATACAAGATTAACTCAAAGAAATCAGTAGCCCTTCTATACACTAAAGATAGAAGAGCTGAAAAAGAAATAAGGGAAACATCACCCTTTATAATAGCTGCAAATAGCATTAAATACCCTGGAGTAACTATAACCAAAGAAGTAACAGACCTATTTGACAAAACTTTAAATCACTGAAGAAAGAAATTGAAGAGGATATCAGAAAATGGAAAGCTCTCCCATGTTCCTGGATAGGTAGGAACAACATAGTAAAAATGGCAATTCTACCAAAGGCAATCTATAGATTCAATGCAGTTCCCATCAAAATCCCAACACAATTTTTTACAGACCTTGAAAGAACAATACTCAACTTCATTTGGAATAACAGGAAAGCCAGGACTGTCAAAGCAATTTTGCTCAAGAAAAGAACCTCAGGAGGCATCATCATCCCTGACTTGAAGCTATACTATAGAGCTACAGTAATAAAAACAGCCTGGTACTGGCATAAAAACAGACTTGTGGATCAATGGAATAGAATTGAGGATCTGGGCATTAACCCAAAAACCTATGAACATCTGATCTTTGACAAAGAGGCCTAAAATATTCAATGGAAAAAAAATAGTATCTTTAACAAACAGTGTTGTCATAGCTGAATGGCGGTGTGTAGAAAAATGCAAATAGATCCAAGCCTATCACCCTGCCCAAAACTCAAATCCAAGCAGATCAAAGACATCAACATAAACCCAGCCACTTTGAACTTGATAGAAAAGAAAGTGGGAAATATCCTCCAACGCATTGGCACAGGTGACCACTTCCTAAATATAACACCAGTAGCACAGACACTAAGAACAACAATCAATAAGTGGGACCTCCTAAAACTGAGAAGCTTCTGTAAAGCCAAGGACACAGTCAATAAGACAAAAACGACAAGCTACAGAATGGGAAATGTGGTTCAGATCTAAAAAGGATATTCTCAGCAGAGGAATTATGAATGGCTGAAAGGCACCTGAAAAAGTGCTCAGTATCTTTAGCCATCAGAGAAATGCAAATCAAAGCAACTTTGAGATACCACCTTACACCTATCAGATTGGTTAAGATAAAAGACACAGATGACAGCCTATGCTGGAGAGGTTGCAGAGCAAAGGGAACACTCCTTCATTATTGGTGGAAGTGTAAGCTTGTTCAGCCTCTCTGGAATACAGTATGGTGGTTTCTCAGAAAACTGGGAATCCATCTCCCCAAGGACCCAGCAATACCACTTCTGGGTGTATACCCTAAAGATGCACAGTGATACTCCACAGGCATTAGCTCAACTATGTTCATAGCAGCATTATTTGTAATAGCAAGAACCTGGAAACAACCTATATGTCCCTCAACTGAAGAATGGATTAACAAACTGTGGTACATCTACACAATGGAGTACTACTCAGCAGTAAGAAAAAATGATATCCTAAAATTTGCAGGCAAATGGATGGACTTGGAGAATGTCCTCCTGAGCAAGGTATCACAAACTCAGAAAGATAAGCACTCATTAGTGGACTTTAAACAAAAAGCTAAGCATGTCCAAGCTGCAAACCACAACCACTGAACAGCTTGGGATCTGAAACACCTTGGACTGGTACCCTGGAGCCCATTCCCTCCAGAGGAACACCTGACCCAGTCTTGATGTTGGGGTGAGGAAAGCAGATCTGCTTGGAGTGGATGCTGAACTGAGCCACCTTGGGATTTTGGGATCTCTTGCCTTTGCTTGGGAGGAGATAAGGAGATGGGGAGAAGAGAGAGTAACTGGGAAAGGCAGGAGGGGAAAGGGAGTTTGAACAAGGGAATACATGGACAAAAAATGGGACTTTATTCATAATGAAAAAAGAACAAAAAAGCCACCATACTTATTCTTATAATGATGCCATATCATCCCTCACATATCACTAATGGCATTGCCTTTGAAACCAGAAGGGACATATCCATGAGAATTCTAATTATGCTTTTTTAATGAAATGACATTAGCATGAGTTTGCTGTGTCCTACCTGCCCCCAAGTCTCAATGCTTCTCCTTTGTAGAATGAAGCAGCCTTCAACTCTCACAGACTTCTTGCAGCAAAGACACTTGCATGGCAGGAAAAACAATATAAATGGGAATTGTGTTCTAATTCCCGCTCACCTGTGAGCCCACAATCTCAGATTCTGCACAATGCTGGAATATCCTCCATGGAGTGCTGTCTAACTAATACAAATTTTAATTTGCATTCATTATATGCAAGTGAAGCATCAGCTCAGACTTTTCATTTTTATATGAATACAAATGGCACGGGCAAATCCAGTTTTATAAACTGAAGTTATTATATAATTCTTCTAGGAAGAGTCTCAATTAAACAATTCAAGCTGTCTTAAAAATGATGGCTTGCATATATACACATATATGGGTTTCAGTAAAAGAAGCTTTCAGATTCAGAAAACTATGAGATAAATACAATTGAGCTTCCATTAGCTATAATTATAAAGTGGAAAAGAGGATGAGCAGAAATTTCTAATCTCTTGCCTCTCTTTTTCTTGGCTTTTTCCCCACTAATGATACATTTTCCTCTGTTTCCCCATCTCCCGTTTAATCCACTCCACTCAAACACGGCCTTTATGTTACATTTTATCCTGACTCCATGCAGCATCTCAGCTTCTCAAACTCCAAACTTTATATTTGTAGGGAGAAAAGGGTGGGGAGTGCCAGGTGTCTTAGCTTCCCCTCCAGTTGATACTTTCTTTCCATGGTGATGGGCTGATTATATGAAATCAACATACCAGCTCAGTCTCTCGTAGAAACATTGGAGGCAAGCCCAGTGAAAACAGCATCATACAGAAGGAGAAGCAGAAGCTGGTGTAAGCCTACTGGCAACCTCAGTCAGTCCACAGTGAACACCCTCAATTAGTGTTGGTGGGCCCATTGTACCCTCTAATTGCCAGACATTAGATTTCTAAGAAAAGATCCATGTCTATGGTGGTATAAGGTTTCTTCAGATGAGGGATTCTCAAAGAAGACTAGCAGCCAAGTTCCATCAGAAAGCTCAGCCAGCATCTGAAAAAAGCCTTTTGCTTCCAAAGGTAATGGCCACCATTGCACCATCCACAACTATTTCCCAAAGGATATCTGGCAGTGTATGGAGCCACCCACCACAGCTACTCTTGCCCTGTGCACAACAGTTACCTAAAAGATATCTGGCAATATATGGCACCCCCACAAACATCTTTGCAAAATCTACAATCATTTCCTAAAGGATATCTGGCAGTGTGTAGAGCCATCTGCCCAAGCTACCCTTGCACCATGAACATTCATTTCTTCCTGCAGGTTCAGAAAGCAGCCTTACTGGGATTCCAGGACACCTCTTTTCCTGGGAGAAACTCAGAAGAGGGAATGAGTAAGAAGTCCCCGACTTCCTGGATTGGAGATTATTCATACCACTGACATTCCTTGTCACTCTTCCCCACCACAGAACCTACATCCTAATCCCCTCACAGTAAGCAGCTCTTCTGGTATTGGTAATTTATCTAGCAGAGTAATTTTAGACTCTCAGCCCCACAACCTTCTCTGACTTGGTTGTTGCCTTGCTGTATTTATAATCTCTGTAGGACAAAAGAATACTAAGAAGTACACAAGTGAATCCCTCTGATGAAAAAATAGGTGTCCTGCATGGCTTTTAAATTGATGGAGAGAAGAGTGAGTGACTGGGAGGGGTAGGTGGGGAAGGGAGCCCAAACAGGGCCATAAATAAAAATAATAAAAATAAAAAAAGAGAATCAGTTATCTGTACAGTACTGGAATTCTTTTTCTAAGCCTGTTTGTCATTTTCTTGAAGGATTCAAAATGACCAGGAGGCAGCTTAGGGTTATAATTAACTCTTTGTCTGTGTTGTCTGATGGAAATACTTCTCCTTTGAGAAGAAGGACCTGAAAACTCAGGAATGATGATTTTCCCCATGGACTATAGGAATGCTGACTGATCTCATCTTCCTCATTGTTAGCTCCTAACATCATGTCTTCTATCTACTGAATGGACAGCACCATTAAAAATATCTTACTTAAGACACTTCGAATCTCCAAGGATAAATGCCTTTCTTGGCAAAGTTACTTTTGAGCTAACACCTCATCTGTGTTTTTAATGGATTGGCTTTCTATTCTGCCAGTCTCGCAGGGTGTTTTGGTATTCTCTAAGACTAGTGACTGCTGTTGTCATGGACCCCTACCTATCCCTCATTGGCTATGAGGTAAACCCCCGTGTCTGATGCAGTGAGATCCTTGCTTGGTTGTCAAATATTCTGCAAGTCCCATCAAAGTGTTGGTCAAAGCCCAGGAGGCTTAAAAAAGCCAACTGCCAGTACTTTGAGTGTGCATCTGTGCCTATATAAATGAATCACTACTCCCTTCAAACATATGTTTTCCAGCAAAGGCGGTGCTGTACTGGTGGCTCAGCACTGGTCTTTGCTTCTGGTTTGAACAGGCATTGTCATACAATCATCTTTCTTTATATGGGCTGTTCTGTTCATATCTATCCCTTCAATGATGGCCACTTACCTCACATATCATCTGTGCAACAAAACTGTTGCAAGTGGAGAGAGAATCTAGCTAATTGCAACTCTGACTCATCAGTGTCTCTTCTGAGAGTCCATCTACTTGATTCTCCTTCTGGATCTCTGTGTCCTGTCTTCTAAGCTTCCTTCTCCAGATTCTAGAAATGTCATCCAAGCGCTTCACCTCTGAGTATGTGTTTTACCCTTGCACCACAATGAGAAAAACCAGATCCACATGTGCTCTGCTTTGAGGGCACAAATCTCCCTGGAAAATGTACTGAAGGTTTTTGTTTTGCAAGCAAAGCAAAGATTCACAATGCTAGTTGGAAGATAAGTAAGTGTTGGGACAGTAGATGTGGAGGAACTGGATGTTTCCCAGTGTTTATTTCTGCACAAGTGTGCCTTGGTTCACACCATGACAAATCTCGTGGGAACATCCTCTATCTTATGAAAAGTTGTCTCTAAAAACATAGATTGGAATTTCCCAAATGGGAAATGGAAGTTATTGATCTTACCAGTTTTGTCTGTGCCATATTTGACATAGGCTCTCACATGACCCTTAGGCTCCCTGATAGAACAGTCTTATGATGAAATATTTAAAACTACACATTTTAACTCCTTATTTTTTAAAAAAAAATCAGTTCTGTAATTCTTATTTCATTTTTCCATATTTATTAATGCAATCTTAGCATTTCCAAGGTGCTCAGATGGATTTAAGTTTCACATTTTAGAGGAGCACTCTCACAATAAAAATTTCTTTTGTCTAAAGTTTTATTCTGTCCCTTTCTGTTCCATCATACTCAGAGCAAATCTCATTTTCTCTACTAACTCTGGACAATAAATGCTGTCCATGTCTCACATTTCTGTCATGTCACATTTCTTTCCCTCATGTAAGAGACCCTGAAAATCCTTAGCCTAGCCACCATAATGGTAAGATTCAAGGCATGTTATTTATTTGCAGAAGAGGGGGGTTTTCACACAGGGAGGAGCACCGGCCTTGCACATCAGCAGGCTCCTCAAAGGAACTGAAAATGTCAGTGAATACAGGCCACTTTCTAGTCTAAGCGGGGCTTTTGAGTTGGCGTAGCAGAAAAGCCTCTGACGCTCAGTCATTCCAGGAGAAGCCCTTGACTGCTGTCTACTTTCTCTGGCCATCCACTAAAGGAAATAAAAGCCTCATTACGTGATACTAGTGAAGTCTTCTGGCTTTCCCAATTAACTGTATTGTCAGTTAGTCATTTAGTATTACTTTTTTTCTTAGACTACAATCATATTAATTCTTGATCATCTCCATTGTTCTACTGACACATGGCACCAGTGTTACAATCCAAGGTCATAAGTACACCATCCCAGGACACTGCCAGTGAGCATTTAAATAACTGCATTGGTTAGTGCCAAGGGTTATTTGTTCCATAATTCAACAATTCCAACCAATCATGGGTTGATTCAGCTCCATGATACCATGTTACCATCTGTTTTCTTGGACCTGGTACCCAATTCTGAAATCTGGATCCTTTGCAATGAAGACTTTAAAACAGAGATGAGTGTGTAGATTGTAAATTTGGAAGGTATCTTGATATCAGTCTTGCACAAAGAAACAAAAGGGCAGCATATGGTGTAGGGGGACTTCAATTCTGATCCAGGCCCAAAAGTGGATCCAGCTGATGATGCTGATGAGCTCCAGAATAGGGGCTCAAGTTGAGGGGACAATCACCAATGTGGAAAGTCCCTAATAAATTGACCTTCAGCAAGGTAGACTGACAAGAGGACTTCTGGCATTGAGAATAATATTTATTTCTAAGGAAAGAATCTGGGAAGTATCACAAAACACAAGTAGTATATACAACATGCTCTAAGAATTATTATTCTTTTTAAAATAGTGTGGCTAAAGAATATCACATTTTGACAAATTTTGGGTTCCTTGCTATAAACCTTTGAAGACTCACAACTGGTCAAATTTCAAAGAATAAGTGACAGCAGAGTGCTCATCCATGATATGTTTGTTGACCCCATTACAGCTCAAAAAATATGGACACTGGGGCAGAAGGAATGTAAGTGACAGAGAATTGGGGGTGCCTTCTGGACATGACTTGTCACTGCACCTAGAAATTCACTGAAGCTATGCTCACATGTGTGAGATCCGAACTGCACAAGATTGGGCCCATCAACATTTTATCATGAGTGGCAAACCATTAACTTTCAACAGTTAATGGTTGCTGAGGGAGACGATGTCATTGTTCTCAGTACTGTAGTGTGGTAGGAATGTTCTCTGTGTACTGTAAATAAAGAACTGTTTTGGCCTGTGTAGAGCACTGTAGAAGTGGGTAGAGAATCAGAGCACAAGCAGGTAGGAAGAAGGGTGGAGTTTGCCAGTCACTATCCATCTCCGAAGAAGTAGCATGTAGGAGAAACAGGTGAACCACGGGCAGTGGCCACGTGGTGGAAAGATTAATAAAAATGGGTTGAATTAAGATAAAAGAGCTAGCTAGTAATATGCTTAAATATGGGCCAAACAGTGTTAAAATATATAAGCGTTTAATTTCATTTCTTTGGGGGGACAAAAGCCACGGGTGCACAGACCAGGTTCCAAACTGCCAACGCCACACGCGGACCAGGTCGCAAACCTCCAGACCCAAAACGGACCAAGAGAAAAACATACTACAACACTGTAGCCATGGATAAGTTGCCCACATTTCAGTAAATTCCTACCCACTTGTGCTCATGAAAGAAGTTATTAAAAACACTGGGAATGCATTCTCTCTCTCTCTCTCTCTCTCTCTCTCTCTCTCTCTCTCTCTTCCTCTCTCTCTCTTGCACACACATACATACACACTCACACATGGGATGTAAAAGTGGGAGGGTAGCTTACTAGGGAGATGGAATTTTGTTGGAAAGGGAAAGGAATGTAAGAGAGTAATAAAAGATAAAAGATGACCAAAATTCACAATTTACATGTACAAAATTGTCAAGGAATTCAGATAGTAACTGTGTATGATAGTAACCTTGTATGATTGTGTTATTATTACTAATTTACAAATTTATAATTTGAAGCCCCAAGGACTTTAATTATTCCCATTAGTATCATTCACTTGATGTTTGATATCTATCAAATGGTGAAAGATGTCATGTGATTTCAAGAGTGTTTTCTACTGAACCCTTGAGGGGTTTTATGTGCAATCTAGCTCAAGAGCTTTGCTAGTAAAACCCTAACATCAAGCTTCTCCTCAGAACTATGAGGGAGAAATTCCATGCACTTCATTACAATTCTTAGCTTTTTTCACCAAGGAATAATTATGAGGGTTGACACTCCAGAAATGAGTCAATCACTGAATAAGAAAAGAGATTATTTTTTAAGTAAGAGTTCTTGACAGTTCTTATGAGCTGGAGAGACGTGTCTCTTCAAACTCTGAAAAAAAAATTCTTTTCTCAGAGTTAAACCAAAAATCAATGAATAAAGATTAGAAACGCATTGAACAAATTCATCTTGGTTAGAAAGACTGCTGCATAGGCCCAGAGATTTTTAACTATGAAGAAATGAAAAATTATAGTCATAGTTAAAGAGCTACAATGTGGCATATAAGAGGGACTTAGCCATAGAAAGGGGGAATAAGCAGCCTCAATAAGAACAATGGCATTTGTAGGCCAATCTATTAAAGTGTTTCCAGCCCAGGAAAAATGATGTGCCTAGTAGGAAGACTATCTAAACAGTGAAACAGGATGCTTAAGTCATCCTGGCTGAAAATTATCAAACCTTTAAAATTAATAAACTTCAGGGCCTGGAGAGATGCTTTGGTGGTTAAGAGCCCCACTGCCTTTCAAGAGGATGCAGGTTCAATTTCTGGGAACCACATGCTGATTCACAACCATCTCTAGCTTTAATGCAGCAGAATCTATTGCCTTCTTCTGGCTTCCATAGGTACCAGGCAAACACATGGTACACAGTCATACATGCAAGTAAAACATTCATATATGTAAAATGAAATAAACAAAATAAAATTAACATAAATAAAGTAAAAAATATACTTTATTTAATGACAACACTGTTAAAATTCTACCAAAAGTGTTCTTTGGGTCCCTTCCCCATATAATTCTTGACAGAAGATTATCATGTCATCATGTCTTCTGGGTATGGCAAATCATACAGTTGGTAGAAACACCTCAACCACTGAAATTTTTATAGTTTTAATTTTTACAGCTTATGCTTGGCACCTACATAGGATGAGCAATGACTATCATGAGGCCCATATGGTGGAAGAAAACCATCATTCTAAAGACTCATAGATGGGCTGATTCTGTTTCTGGGAGAAATGATAAGGCAGAATCTGTGTCACCTTCTCCTCAGGAATCCTTGGATTTCATTAGCAATAACCAACCTTTGTAAACCCCATTGGAAAGATAGAGTGGACACAGCACTGCACTGTCTGAAGCAAGGTGAGTCCACAGAAGAGCTTCTCCCCTCAAAAGACCATCATTGCACCACAGCTCAGATAGAGACTTTCTTAAATTTTCACAGGAGTATTCTCATCAGAGGTGAATAGTCAAGTCAAAGAAAAAATTGCTTAAAGGACTAAATGAATAATGCACAAATATTTTCAAAAATTGATTGCTACTGCAACTCTGAGATGCCTGACCTCATAATGTGAGGAGTTAGTTCAGAACAGTAAAGAGTTCTCATAGAAATGGGAGGGTGAGAACTTTTTTAGGATGAAAGGGAAAGTGAGGAGACAAAGAGCATAAAGGAATTAGAGGAGGAGAGGAATAGAAAATAAACAGTGGGAGCAGGGGCAGTAAAAAAAAAGAAAACATGAAGACAAGATTTTCTCAGTAGGAAAAGTTAGATAATGCAAACAAAACAATCTCAATGAGTCAGGAAATGCACCAAGAAGTCAACCATGGAAAATTGCATGCACTGGCTACTTCCTGGCTTGGAGCACTTTGACAATTTATTTTAGTGTCATGTGACAATAGACCCAACAATGACTGCAGCACCCTTTCTTTCCTTTCTTTCTCTGCACTTTCAGGCTGTACCACTGAGGCATCATCTCTATCTAATGAAGGCAGAAAAAGGTACCCAAGTCTTTCAAGTCCCCATTGAGGAATTAACAGCTTTTCTGAAGAACTGACCAGAACCCTGCTTACTCCTTAAAATTCTTCACCAAAGACAACATAAGCCAATCAATATATATATATACACACACACATACATCCTGGTTTAGCATCTTACATATGATTGGGTCGCTTTGCTTATCATAGTGCAGGATGATTCTGTTAATAGCCTTGTTTTTAATTACAAAACCTAAGCTCTTGCCCTCTGAGTTCTTATGTAGCTAAGGCTAACATAAACAGTAAAATGAAACCATAGAGTTTCCCCACCAGAACTCTCAAGTGGCCTTTAACTAGGGACTTCCCACTATAATTAAACAAGTTCTCTTATAATTCTGATACAATCTTGTAATAGTTTTTCCCCATTTACTCCAAATTTTAAGCAGTGAAATCTAGCATCTCCCAGTTTAGAAATTGTTAAATGCTCATATACACTCTGTAAAAATTTTATATGTCTGAGTTTGTCCTCCAAAAGTTTCTTGAAGTTCTTTGGAAATAAAGCCCACTGAAAGAAGAGATCATGGATGTTTACTCCAAGCTTTCTTCAGTAGGGCAGTTGGCCACTATCACAGTATTTGGCAGAGATTCCAAAGAAGGGAGGGGGAAACCAGATGTGTGAAGCTTCAGGTATGGGTTGAATGGGAAGCTTTGGAATGAACTAAATAGAAGCTATGTGTCTTTTTACATGATTATTTTGGGAAATATATTGTCTTTCTGGTTGGTCCTAATTTGGAAGTAGATGCAAAAAATTAAAAATAATAAAGAAGAAAACTTCTAGTCAGTGACAATGTTCTGACCACTCTGGGATAACCGCTCAGGGGTATTGCCTTGCTTTCTGATACTGCTGGTCACTTCAAGGACTTCAAGTTCAAGATATAGTCTTCCTTAATTTCTGGCCATTGCCCATCTATCCATTCACTGGGAGCAAATTCTATTATATAGTTTTATTGTTTTGTTTTTCAATTGCCTCTGGTCTCAGATCCTACAAAGAATAGAAACTAAACATTTGAGGAAAGAAAGCAAGGGAAAGATGATTGCCACAGTCATGAAGCACCATTGGGTATGATGAGTGAGTAACAAAAGGGTCCAATGGACTTACTGTGCCAAGGACAGTACCGTGGGAGCTCCTGCAGGCCCTTTGAAAGGTTGACTATTGTAAAAGAAATTCAGTTCTTCTTTAGAAAAAGGTGATGCAGCTCTAGGTTGTCATTTCTGACAGAAATGGAAGCTTTCTGGAATCCATCCATCATCAGTCTGTGAAAGGCCTCCTCCCTCCAGACACCAAAGGGAGGGTCCAAAGGCCCCTCAAGATGTCTTTAGATGTATTTTTCATAATGAAGTAGCTTAGCTGAGGCTCAGAAATAGATAGGAAGCACATATCCTCCTGCCATGCCATACAGTAGTCTGAACATAGCTCATAGCATCAGAACACTACCTGGCAACCACATGTAAATGGAGAAAAAATAAATCACAATGATGTTCAGAAAATATTAACCTATAGGGCACAAGCCATAGTTTTTTGTGGTGGTGCCCTAAGGGACCAACTATTCATGTTTCTTGTGAATTATATTTATCCCTAAAAAAAAATAAAATCCTCCAGAAACCAGTGACCTTCAATGATGAACAGAGAAAAGCAACTGCTTCTTGGTGACAATGATCCCATGTGCACTTGAGATAGACAGGACACTAGTGACCTTTGTCTCTTGGTTCTTGGCTCTTGACATATGCTGGGATACATGCACACCACAGATAGCTGGAGGATTCCAGTATGTCCCCAGATGATATGAAGAAAAGATTTCTCATTGCCCAAGTACTTTAGAAAGGTCTTTTTAAAGAGATGGAAATGAACCAGAGGAGGTTACTATAGAAATAAATTGTATGTTAATTTCAAATTAGCATTTACACCAATTCCAGACTTCAAAGGGCACAGATGTGAAGAAGAGGTAGAGGTCTGTGAAGGGAAATTATTCATCCTAATTGAAAAAGGGCAGGCTATAGGAATTCGCATTAGAGAGGCAGGCATTGGGATAGTTGTAATTTGTTCCCTGTTTTTAGCTGAGCTCTGGGAAGCAAAAAGCTATTTTCTTTGGTATAAAACTGAGAAATTGGATAGCACTGGCTGATAGTTGGTGGTCACAGGCATCAAGAGTTTTTAGGGTAGAGCTCAGAACCTCAAGAAAGCCAAGAAAGGTTTACTATCTGGCATTGAGACATGTATGCATAAAGAGGCGTAAGACCAGAAAGCTTCTTCAGACATTGCAGTGCATTAAATCACAGCCTTCAATATTTACTTCACCCAAGACTTTGTGAATGTGGTATTGGGAAAATGTCTTTGCAAACAAATTTGGCATGAAATACTAACTTTGAATGAATCCAGTCAAAGGACTCTTTATAGGAAAGAGATTTGGACACAGCCCTGAATAGGACAACTTTGTAAAATGAAAGTGAGTAATCAGAGGGATATTGCCATAATCACTATGAAGAATACCAGAAACTTACAGAATCCAGGAAGAGGCAGAGAAGACTACTTTCCTACGTTTTCCAAAATCATATGGCCTTAGCAAACGCTTGCTTTCACATTTCTCATCTTTAGAAAAGGAAAAGATAAATTTCTATGGGTTTAAGCCAGTCCATTTGTAGAGAGATGTCTTCTAGAGGCTTCTTGTCCAAAAACCACTAGAAAAAAAAAAAAAGATTGTTAAACAAAATAATGGCAGAGTTATCCAGCTGCATGAAGAACAGCTTATGAAATTACTGCATGTGGACACATGCTCCCATGAAGTCACCACTACTTGCTCTGTTGTCTCATGGCTGCAAAACTCCCATTGACTTAAAAATAAAAGCCTGGGGAACACAAGGATACAATGCAAATCTTTTGGCTCCTGGAAAAACTCAGCAGAGAAGCGTGAGTTATGTCCTCTGTTTTGTCCACACACATCCCATTCTTTTTCCCAGTAAATAAGAAGGCCAATGTGGCCTGCATGAAGCAGCAAGGAAGAAGACTGGGGAGAGCGAACTATCCCTAAGGTCCTCAGTGCTGACACTTGCGGGAAAGAAACCATTTTTACCATCGAGAACAAGTCTGCTAGTCTCGTGAACATCAGGAAAATCATTATGGTAATGCAAAGCGCTTAACAGACATTTCATAAACAAAAAAGAAATGACCCCCTTTTGAGCAACTTCTTCTCAAACTACCAGTTTATCCCCTAGGGATAAAAATTGCCTTTTCTTTGCCTGCAAAAATAATCAAATTAGAACAATTCCATCTGGTTTTAATCACTGACACCAAAATTTTTAATTTATAAACTTTTGTCATCTGTTCATGAAGTTACTGCCTCACGTGACCCTCAGCATCTTCCTAAGTAGACCTCTTTCCAACATGGAGCATAGTTGGGATACAGCAAGGAAAACTTTCATGGTACAGAAAGGTTTAAGCCAAGCTTATTACACAAAAGTCTATTTTGTTGCAGAAGAGAATTCAACACCAGAAATGCTGGGACCTCTGGGTACTAGCACAGTGAGATGTGAGTGATGCTTATTAAGCAGCACTTTGTTATATGGAGCTTATAGCAGTCCTGCTAAATCCCTCAGTAAGTTTCTTCCTGGGCTATCTTGAAGGGCAAGGATGAGAGAAAAGGCCTCCAGGAGCCTGAGCTAAGTGAAGACAAAAACCAAGTTTATGTCAAAGGACACAGTAAGAGTCTGAGAAATAGACTGAATTTACTTTTATGTTTGCATTTGTTAGGATTTCCTTTTGGTTTATTTGGTGTTTCAAATATTGTAAGAATGAGGTATAAATTTCCCATGCTATTTTTAAAAAAATTAATATTCATAGATTTCCTTTACAAAGGTTAATAACTGAGAAGTTATATTAATTAAAATTAAATAATGAGAAAATAAGTTCATGATCAGGATGTTGTTTTGTGACTGAGACAGAAAGAGGAGAATATGGAGACAAAAGGAGGCATGAATCCAGAAACCCTTGCTTGCCCCTATGCAGAAGGAGACATTCACAACCCCCACCTCAGGACAGCTCCAATCCATGCTTTGATTCACTCAAGGTCAAGTGCAGAAGCCATAATATAAAGTCAAATCTCTCTGACTCCAAAGATAAGGTCTTTCCATTACCCCAGGACTTCCCATGTACCAAGCCTTGGACATTGGCCAGTTTAAAATTAAGTTATAAGCTGTCAGAGGCAAAATGAAAAATGTAAAGACAATGTACTGTGCTTTTGTAGAGCCAAATGAATTAAATTTGCGGTATTGTTCTTATGGAACACTTCAGAGTTTAAAATGGCCCTTCTATTGTTGGCTGATGATGATGATATTAATAATTGTTTTGTTTTTGTTGCTTACAGTGAGTCCCTGCTTGGTAGAATTCGAAGCTTGATAAATTTGTAACTTGATTGTTGTGACTATTTTGAACACTCATGGGTGTTAAGACTCCAAAAGGGTGTTGGGAGCTAAGCCTAACTTAGCCATATTTTAACTCCTACAGCTAGCCATTTACCAACAGCTAAACCATGACTCCAAGCTTTCTCTTTGATCTTCTCAGATCAGCAAGGTGACCTTCCCTAGGCCCTCAACTGTTAACAGATAGATTTCCATATCAATTCTACCCTGTCTGTTACTTCCCCTCACAGGCTTGCCACATTCTTTTGTATTCCCACCCCCTTTCCTCCCAGTTACCTGCATGGCAGAGATTCTGTATAAATATTGGCTGAAATAATAAAGCTATGGAGGACTTGAACAGAAGGATTTGTCTTGTCCTTCCGTTCTTTGTGTTCCTGCCTTTCATTTGCTTCCTTCCCAGGTTCAGGTCCATGCTGAAGACCCTGCTGGCCGGGGCAAAAGGGAGATTCTCATTAAATATTGAGAGCCACAGGGCCAGAAGAGAGTAAACTCACATCTCTTCTTTGTCTTTAATTTAGATGTGTTTTTATTTTATTTTGTTTCGGTGGTAAAGCTGTTGTAAGTGCACAGTGTATATCTGGAGGCCAAAGTGGGACATATGTCTTGCTCTGTCACTCTGTTTCATTGCCTTGAGGTATTGACTCAGAAGCTTGCCCTTTTGGCTAGGATGGCTGACCGTTGAGCTCTTGAGATACGTAGGTCTCCACCCCCAATTCTGGAGTAATGGGTATGCACAGCCATGTCTGCCCTTTGTACATGGGTACTAAGAAATTTATATTCAGGCCTTTGTGAAAGTACTAGTAAGTGCCCACTGAGCCATCCCTGAGGGTCCAAGATATTTTGCCTTTTAAAGACTGCATAATGTTTCTTTCCCTGCCCTGGCTTTCTTCCATGATGGACTGGCTCGTTTCTCTTGCTTGCTTTTTATCACCATTTCCCATAGGCTGTGCTCTGTGAGGGACATGGATCCAAATGCTCTAAGTGAAGATCGAGATTCTGTCTAAAGAGGTTGGAATCCTAAGTCTTGTCTCATATATACATAAATTTTTAGTTTAATACTTTTAAAAAAGAAAGTATGTGTTTTTGTATAACTCAGCAGATACACACACACATGCAACATATTACATGGTAGTTGCATGAATTCTGTTTGTATTAAATGAGACTCAGAGCCAAATATCAGGGGAAGGCTGAAATATCAGAGAGAGGAAGCAACACAGTCAATTCTCACCAAACTGTCCTGCAACCTCCTCAGCCTCGCTCCTGGTCACTTCTGCCTGTTGCTTTTGCCAGTCGATTCTGTCTTTGCTGAGTTTCTATGAGCCCTTATATACCCTATCTCATCCAGGTTAAGATTAAAGGCATGTAGCCTTGAACTCACAGAAACAAAAGTTCTGTCTCTGGAGTTATGGGATTAAGGGTGTAGGTCACTACTCCTGGGCTTTCCCTGTGCTGGGATTAAAGGTGTGTGTGACTGACGCTCAGCTGTTTATCTTTGTATTCAAGGATCAAGGATTTCCTGAGCTGTCTGCCTAGGATTTGACTGTGTGCTGCCTCTGATATTTCAGGATTTATTAAATATCTAACAAATATCCACATCACATCTTCTTTATCTCACTCCTCTGTTGATTGACACAGGTTATGTCTGCATCCTAACTATTGTAGAGAATGCTGCAATGACTGTGGGAGCACAGAAGTGTCTTTAAGGAGTTGATTTCCTTCCCTTTGGGCATGTATGCAAAAGTGTCATAGTCAGATCAAATACTAATTCTACCACCAATCAGTCTTTTAAGAACCGTCCCCCCCATATTGTTTCCCTGGTGGTTGCATCAATACACATTCCCACCAGCAGTACACAAAATTTCCTTTCTCTACATCCTTGTTAGCACATTACTTTTGTTTTTGTTTATTAACTGATTGTTGTTGTTATTAGTAATAGTCACAAAAATGTCTGATTTCTCATTGTGGATTCAATTTGACCTTTCCTCACGATAGTGGTATTAAAGACAATTTTGTATTTTTGCCTTCCTTGGAGAAATATGTTCTCTAATCTTGTCATGAGGGTGGGGTGTGCTACTGAGTTATAGGGGGTCCTCAGACATTTTTTAAATTAATCAGTAACAATATTTATGGGTTGAATCTGAGGCGAAGCACTAAATATTTGCTATGCATGTAGAGTAATAAAAGCAAGCTATTCCTAATGGGTCTCTCTTTCTGGAAGAAGTAACAAAATGAGGAATGAAAACAGATGTAAGACCAGGAAAGCTACTTCTGGCTTCAGAGGAGACACTTTTTTAAAAGATTTGGAAGTAAATAAGATTCACTTCATTTGCGGAATCTGAGAACATAATGTTCTGTCACAAATAAATCCTCCTAATACCTCTGTGATTTCCATCCCACCCTGCCACAAGCTGCCTGCAGCTTCCCTGAGCATCAGAGTGGGAGGGCGGGTGTGCCGTCAGCATCCTGAATGGTGTCAGCTTTCCCTGGCTTGCCTTAATTTAACCATCAGGACATTTGCCACCCAAGTGAAATTGTCCTTTCTATATCCCTTGTGAAAATCAATTTGGAAAAACATTTTAAAAGACTCAGAATGTTCACAGCCTTTGACCCAATTATCCCACTGCTGGGAATTTATTTTAAGGAATAGTTCAGGAGATAGAAAAAGCTCAAATTAACTAAAGGATATTTATGCTGTGAAAAAATATCCTTTACATCCAAAAGTAAGAGAATAACTGAATGAGTTATGATACAGCAACTAGAAAAACTATTACAGAGCCATTAAAATAATTACAGAGACTACAGCAAAATAAAAAGATTGACATGTTGTTAAAGGAGAAAAATAGCATATAAAATTATATCTGGTTTATGATTTCAACATGATAAACAATATCTATAAATGAACTAAAATGCAAAGAAACATGAAAGAGATTTGATGAGTCAAATAGAATGATTCAGAGTGGCCTGACAGAGGTTCTATGTTTTTGTTTAATGGGTGTTTATTTTCATGTTGTTGTTTACAAGCTTAAAATACCATCAATATCATTTTCCTCTTCCTATTGCTGCCTAAAATAGCTAGAGAACTGTATCTGTCATGGTCTAGTTGCAAAAAAAAAGGCACATTTGAGCTCAATGAGGTGCAGAATGAACATTGGGATGCATCAATGCAGGGTGAGCACAGTGGTTGAAGGAAAAGAATCTGGCAGTTTTCTCAATGGCTCCCAAGATCATGCTAGAGAATTGGGCCACCAAAAATCCTACATCTCCCAAGGCTATCAGAAAGCAGCTGACAAAAGTGAAAAGTGTTTTCACCAATTAGCTCCAGGAGAACACCATAGGATCTGCTTTAACCAGCTGGAGCTTCGTGTCCTCTTCTCCTGCTGTGTAACCCAGTTTAATGCCCAAACAAGTATATCCAACCAATGTTACTTAAACCACGTGCAAAATGACGGACAGATTTGCATGTTGTAGAAGTGCTTGAAAGAGGATGAGCTAGAGTGTGAGCAAGCCAGGGTTCATCTAACTACCAAATAACATTGCCACATAAAATACAGATAAGCAAAAACAAACTCTTAGGATAAGTATTTCTAATACATTGGGATAGTTACATTAAATAAATACCCATTGTTGACTTGAACTTATGTCTATAATTGTGCATCCTAATTTTTATTTGTTAAATATGTCAAATCTACTGCCATGGAAACCAGCAGATATTGAAGGAATTCCAGTCATATGATGTATTAAAGATACTCGTTTTCAAATTCTCATTCTCAGAATAGGGAGGCTTTAAATATTTAACGGAATATTAAGAATTTTGTACAATGTGTTTTGATTATGTTTAACACTATGTCCCCCAATTTATTCCAGCTATACCCCTTTTTGTTTACATATAACTGTGTGCCCTCATTTTTTTTTTACATATATCAAGTTCAATTTGTGCTTCTTATTAATTCTTGGGAATGTGGCTGTCCACTGCCGTGTGGTCAACTAATCAGAGGTTACCCTTTTAGAAAAGACTAACGCTTTCTCTAACCAGTTCACAATTGCCAATAGCCAGTTGCTTTGGCTAAAATTGGGACTTTGTGTCCCCTCTCAATGCTGAAATTTGGTCTGTCTTGAGCTTGCACAGGTCCTGCATGTGCTGTTACAACCATCATGAGTCCTCTAAGCAACCACCATGTTGTGTCCAGAAAATATTGTTTGCATAAAGTTATCTGCCATCTCTGACTATTACAGTCTTTCTACCATCTCTCTTGGAGTGATACCTTAGTCCTGGGAAGAGGGATTGACATACAAGTACCATTCATGGTTGAGCACTCACAACTCTCTTATTCTCTGTAACTTGACCAGTTGTATGTCTCTGTATTAATCACCATCTACTGCAAATAGGAACTTCTCTGGTAATGACTGAGAAACTCATTAATCTATGGTTATAATGATGATCATTAAAATTGGTTTAATACTGTTTATTTGGCAAAATAATAATGGCAGGTTCTCCCATGGGGCTTGTGATCTGTCTAATCACAGGCCCTTAAACAAGCAATGGTGACTAGTATGGGTTTTGTCTTCAGAACAGGGCTTAAATTCAATCAAACAGTGGTAATTACTCTCATGATTTCTGTGTCATTATTGCACTAGTGGTCATGTTTTTCCAAGCCAGCTATGATTATAGCAGTTGGGATTCATAGCTTGACTACTGACTACTTCTCCCTTTTGTTAGCATTCTTAGTACCTTTTAGAACTATGAAAGCTAGCCAGTAGGGATGAAACTTCCAGGTCAGAGCCATCTTGATTTATCTACATTTTATAACTCAAGTGTGTGCTTTGTTCAGCAATAGAATCTTACCATTAAGTCACAGAGGGTAACCAAGAGCATTTGGAAATAGTAATGCTTAGAGGGTCTATGGGACATCATTGGCAACATCTCCAAAAGATGTGATCTATTTCTGAAACTATGCTTTTTATTTGTTAGCCTGTGGTATCTTATAGTAACACCATTGCCGCCTTATAGGATAACTCTATTTTAAGTCTTTATATGTACATATATGTATATTTAGGTTTCCATATGATTTTTTGTAAAGGTCTTATTAATCCTTCCCCATATTCTGCCCCCTGTCCTCAATTCAATACCCCTATTTAACCCTTTCTGCTCCATTATTTCCTTTTAAACCTTTACACCACTGTGCTCTATATCTCCTCTCTTGAAAGCCATTTCCCCTGGCCTCTTACTAAGGTCCTGATCTCTATAGTTTTCCAGGTGAAACAAGCATTTCTGAAAATTCAAAACTAACATCTACAGATAAGAGAAAACATGTGATGTTTATTTTTATGGGTGTGGGTTTCTTCACTGAGAAATGATTGCCATTCCACTTATTTACCTGTAAATTTCATTTTTCCCAATGGGTGAATTATATTTTATTTTTTTAAAATACCACATTTTGTTACCCATTTCATCAGTTGATGGACCCATTTCCTAGATATTGCCAGTAGCGCATCAGTGAACATTAATGAGTCTGTATCTTTATGGTAGGATATAGAATACTTATAAGCACCCAAGATATAATTTTTCCTAGATTTTGTAAGATTTTCCCCCAATAGGAAGCAAACTCTAACAAACCATCAGAGGATGACAAGATTCCTTGGCAATAATCTTTTTCTTTTTCTTTTGATTTAATAGGAAAAAAAGTTAAGTTTGAACAGATTCAGTATTATATGCCTAGACACCCAGATTCAACTCCTTGTTCCTAGTTGCCTCCAAAGTGATTTAAAGTCCCTCTTAATTTTTTATTTACATTTAAACTTGAGTTGCTACAACAAAAATGTGGGGTATCTTTTTAGCCACTTCTGGTCATTGAGTGCCATAGAAAGGACATTCTGTCATTCTAGAATTATATTGGGAAAACTCCTGGACCAGGGATGGCCTAGATTGTAGCTGTGGAGGTGATTAATCCACTCCATATCTCAGGCATGTGATAATGCTCTGACTCATAGTTCTCTTATCCCTAAATGAGGTCATTAGTACTTTTCCTGTTTTCTTTACAAGCTTTGCCATATAGATCAAGTAAGTTCACATCAAGAGAATTCTCTAAAATGTGAGGTGTTATATAAGAAATGTGGCACAGCCTGATAATTTAGAAACTCTGAGGCTTAAAATATTCAGTATCCCAACCATCATTTCTTTCTGAGGGGCTTGAACTCTTGTTTACTCAATTTATGAGAAGATGATATTTATGTAGCAACAGGAAACTCAAAATGGAAATGTTTTAACCAAGAAAAAGATATATATCCTGAACAAGTAAGTAAACTCCAAAGATATGTGATGCAAGGGACTGAGTGGTCTTTAGAGGCCCTGGTCTCTAGAGTTTTGTTTGTTTTTCTGCCATTCCTCATATAGGCTATAAAATATTCTAGACAGCTGATCTAACTCAGGAGGGGAAAGCTTTGAAGAAGATGTACAACTCCATTTAAGTTTTACATGCTTCCTGGAATGTTAGAACATTCCCAGCTACATTCTGTTGCCATAATTTTATCAAAGCATCACACTTCATTACATACAATAGGGAAATTGGATGTTATCTTGGGTGGCTTGTCATGTGAAAATCGAAAGGTACATTGCTAAGTCACTATTTTCTTTTCCATAGTGAGTAAACTCTGATGTACTCCCATATAAGCTGGAAAATAATTAAATCAAAAATATTTTATTTTAAAAAAGCTAAATTGTCTTTACTTTAATCATGTAATTAAATTGTCACCTGAGAAGGTGATAAACTACTAGCAATAGCACAGTATCAGCTACATATCTATTAATTTACAAATATTAAAGAGTAAAGAGCTAAGAGGAAAAAAATCATAAATGTTGTCTCTGTTGAAATATAAATTCTAACAATGAAATTTTATTCAGCCTTGAAAACGTAAACAAACAGCTTTCCAATGTGTCCTATGACTCACAGAGCAGATAAACTGTGTTAAACAATGATAGGCAAGAAGATTTACAAAGTACAAATCCTACATGTCCTTCAGACCCATCCCTTAAAGAAGAAAACCATGGTTCCAGGACCGGATGCTGTCTGCAGAGCGTGCACCCACGCACTCTGTAGCAGACAGAGATAAGCTCTGACTGCCACAGTCCCCCTAGCTGCTGCTGAGGAAATTTGCACAGCTACCCACCTTCAAGTGAGCAATCAGATAAGGACTGGGGACCCTGAAGGACAGACTCAGACCCCACCCAGAGGTGAGGAGGGGTCAGCAGGCCCGAGCACCTGTATCTCTACCAGGGAGAGTTGAGTTCCCATCGGTACTGGTTCAGGTTCCGGGACAGGGAGCTATCTGAAGAGCGTGCACCCATGTACTCTGTAGCAGACAGAGATAAGCTCTGACTGCCATGGTCCCCCCAGCTGCTGAGGAAATTTGCAGGGCCTACATCCCATCCCCAATTGTTCAAACAGAGAAAGATTGAAGACTTGAAATTCAGTCCCCTGCCCAGAGCAGAGGTAGAGATTGAATAGACCTTTTCCTCAGAGGTGACAGGAGGCACAAAAGCCCGAGTGCCACAACTGAAAGGGAGCCACCTAATCATGAAACACTGAAGCCATGGGCAGATGCCAGTGCAAAAATTTACATAATAATATAAAGAACAACAAGGTAACTCCAGAAGATAGTGGTCATTCTACAAATACAAGATCTGAACTGAGCAATGAAGAGGAAACAGAAGGAAGCAACACCAAAAATTCCTTTTTGATGATCATCGAAGCTCTCAAAGAAGATATGAAAATAGCCTTAAAGAAATAGAAGAAAATACAAACAAAAAATTAGAAGAGATGAACAAATCTATGAAAGAAATATGCCAGGAACTAAAAGCTGAAATAGAAGCAATAAAAAAGGCACAAAATGAGGCAAAGATGGAAATAGAAAATCTGAAGAAAAAAGCTGGAACCACAGATACAAGCATAACAAACAGAGTTCAAGAGATGGAAGATAGAATCTCTGAAGTGGAAGACTCAGTAGCTGAAATAGACATATCAATCAAAGAAAATACTAAAACTGAAAAAGCCATAACTCAAAATGTTTAGGAAATCTGGGACACCATGAAAAGACCTAATTTGAGAATAATAGGAATAGAAGAAGGAGAAGAATACCAGCTCAAAGGCACAGATAATGTTTTCAATAAAATCATAGAAGAAAACTTCCCTAACCTGAAGAAGGAAATGCCTATAAAGATACAAGAAGCCTACAGAACACCAAATAGATATAACCCCCCAAAAAAGTCAGCTCGCCACATTATAATCAAGCCACAAAACACACAGAACAAAGAAAAAATTTTAAGAGCTGCAAAAGAAAAGGGCCAACTTACATACAAAGGCAGACCCATCAGAATAACACATGACTATTCAATGCAAATGATGAAAGCAAGAAGGGCTTGGTCAGAAGTTATATAGATGCTAAAAAAGCATGGCTGCGAAACTAGAATACTATACCCTGCAAAATTATCAATCACTATAGATGGAGTAAACAAGATATTTCATGACAAAGTCAGACTGAAAGAAGTCTACCAATCGAGCGCTACAGAGTATTAGAGGGAAAACTCCAACCTAAGGACCCCACATACACCCACGAAACCACAAACAATCAATAATTCTTCAGAAGAATACTCCAGAGAAAGGAAATACAAACAAGTTACCACCAAAAATGACAGGAAATATCAGTCAATGGTCACTAATTTCCCTTAATATCAATGGTCTCAACTCTCCTATAAAACATCACACACTAACAAGATGGATACAACAACAGAAGCCATCCTTCTGTTGCCTACAAGAAACACACCTCAACCACAAGGACAGACACAGGCTTAAAATAAAGGGCTGAGAAAAGATTTTCCAGTCAAATGGTCCTAAGAAAAAAGCAGGGGTTCCAATCCTAATATCTAACAAAGTAGACTTTAAGCTAAAAGCAATTAAAAGGGACCAAGATGGTCACTACTTATTTATCACAGGAAAAATTGGTCAAGAGGAGATTTCAATCCTGAATACTTATGCCCCTAATATAAGGGTACCTACTTATGTAAAACAAACACTGCTAAAGTTTGAATTCCACATCAATTCTTACACCGTAATAGTGGGAGACTTCAATACTCCACTTTCAACCCTGGATAGATCAACTAGACAGAGCCTCAACAGAGAAATAAGGAGTCTAAAAGAGGTTATGATGCAAAAGGATTTAATAGATATCTACAGAAGCTTCCACCCAAATGCAAAGAAATATACATATTTCTCAGCTCCTCATGGACTTTCTCCAAAATTGACCACATAATTGGCCATAAAGCAAATATCAACAGATACAAAAAAATGGAAATAATCCCTGTAACATATCAGACCACCAGGGCCTAAAGTTCAACAACATCAAAAATCAAAGAAAGCCTACTAACTCATGGAAACTAAACATCACTCAGCTGAACCATCTCTGGGTCAAGGAAGAAATTAAGAAAGAAATCAAAGTCTTCCTAGAATTTAATGAAAATGAATCCACAACATATCCAAACTTGTGGAACACAATGAAAGCGTTCGTAAGAGGAAAATTCATAGTGCTAGATGCCTATATGAAAAACCTAGAGAAATCCCACACCAGAGACCTAACAGCTCAGCTGAAAGCCTTAGAACAATTAGAAGTGAACTCACCTAGAAGGAGTAGATGGCAGGAAATAATCAAACTTAGAGCTGAAATCAATACAACTGAAACAAAAAGAACAATACAAAGAATCAATGAATCTAAGAGTTGGTTCTTTGAGTAAGTTAACAAGATAGATAAGCCCTTAGCCAAACTAATCAAAAAAACAGATAGAGAGTGTTCAAATCAACAAAATCAGAAATGAAAAGGGGGACATAACAACAGATCCCCAGGAAATACAGAGAATTATCAGATCATATTTTGAAAATCTGTATTCCACAAAAATGGAAAACCTAGGAGAAATAAACAGCTTTCTGGACAAGTATCACCTACCAAAATTAAATGAGGATCAGATTAATTACCTAAACAGGCCTATACCCTTAAGGAAATTGATGTTGTCATTAAAAACCTCACCTAAAATAAAAGCCCTGGTCCAGATAGTTTCAGTGCCGAATTCTACCAGACATTCAAAGAAGAATTACTACCGTTACTCTTCAAACTATTTCACACAGTAAAAACTGAAGAAATATTGCCAAATTCCTTTTATGAGGCCACAATTACCCTAATACCCAAGCCACTCAAAGACACAACAAAGAAGGAGAATTACAGACCAACTTCCCTCATAAATATTGATGCAAAAATACTCAACAAAATTTTGGCAAACTGTACACAACAATGTATAAAAAATATCATCCACCACGACCAAGTAGGCTTCATTCCAGAAATGCAGGGCTGGTTTAACATACGAAAAGCTGTAAACGTTATTCATCATATAAACAAACTAAAGGAACAAAACCACATGATCATATTCTTAGATGCTGAAAAAGCCTTTGACAAAATCCAACACTCCTTTATGATTAAAGCCCTGGAGAGATCAGGAATACAGGGAGAATACCTAAATATAATAAAGGTGATTTACAAGAAGCTGACAGCCAGTATCAAACTTAATGGAGAAAAACTCAAAGCAATCCCACTAAAATCAGGAACTAGACAAGGATGTCCTCTCTCCCCTTATCTATTCAATATAGTTCTCAAAGTTTTAGCTAAAGCAATAAGGGAACGAAAAGAGATTAAGGGGATACAAATTGGAAAAGAAGTGAAACTATCTTTATTTGCAGATGATATGATTGTATATATAAGTGACCCACAAAATTCTTCCAGGGAACTGCTAGAGCTGATAAACACCTTTGCAATGTAGCAGGATACAAGATTAACTCAAAGAAATCAGTAGCCCTCCTATACACTAAAGATAAAAGGGCTAAAAAAGAAATAAGGGAAACATTACCCTTCATAATAGCTGCAAATAATATTAAATACCTTGGAGTAACTATAACCAAAGAAGTAACAGACCTATTTGACAAAAATTTTAAATCACTGAAGAAAGAAATTGAAGAGGATATCAGAAAATGGAAAGCTCTCCCATGTTCTTGGATTGGTAGGATCAACATAGTAAAAATGGCAATTCTACCAAAGGCAATATACAGATTCAATGCACTGCCCATCAAATTCCCAACACAATATTTTTTGGACCTTGAAAGAACAATACTCAATTTCATTTAGAATAGCAGGAAAGCCAGGATTGCCAAAACAATTTTACTCAACAAAAGAACCTCAGGAGGCATCACCATCCCTGACTTCAAGTTATACTCTAGAGCTACAGTAATAAAAACAGCCTGGTACTGGCATAAAAACAGACTTGTGGATCAATGGAATAGAATTGAGGATCCAGACATTAACCCAAAAACCTATGAACACATGATCTTTGACAAAAAGGCCCAAAACATTCTATGGAAAAAAGACAGTATATTTAACAAATGGTGTTGGCATAGCTGGATGGAAGTGTGTAGAAAAATGCAAATAGATCCAAGCCTGTCACCCTGCACAAAACTCAAATCCAAGTGGATCAAAGACCTCAACTTAAACCCAGTCACTTTGAATTTGATAGAAAAGAAAGTGGGAAATACACTTCTACAAATTGGCACAGGCTACCACTTCCTAAATATAACACCAGTGGCACAGAAACTAAGACCAACAATCAATAAGTGGGATCTCCTGAAGCTAAGAAGCTTCTGTAAAGCCAAAGACACTGTCAATAGGACAAAACTACAGAATGGGTAAAGATTTTCACCAACCCTACAAGTGATAGAGGGCTGATCTCTAAGATATATAAAGAACTCAAGAATCTAGAGCCCAAAACCTTGAATAACCCAATCAAAAAATGTGGTTCAGATCTAAAAAGGGAATTCTCAGCAAAGTAATTATGAATGGCTGAAAGGCACCTGAAAAAGTGCTCATCATCTTTAGCCATCAGAGAAATGCAAATCAAAACAACTTTGAGATACCACCTAACACCTGTTAGATTGGCTAAGATAAAAGGCACAGATGACAACCTATGCTGGAGAGGGTGCAGAGCAAGGAGAACACTTCTCCATTGTTGGTGGGAGTATAAGCTTGTTCAGTCACTCTGGAATGCAGTATGGCGGTTTCTCAGAAAATTGAAAATCAGTCTCCCCAATGACCCAGCAATACCACTTCTGGCTGTATACCCTAATGATGCACAGTCATACTCCAAAGGCATTAGCTCAACTATGTTCAAAGCAGCATTATTTGTAATAGCAAGAACCTAGAAACAACCTAGATGTCCCTCAACTGAAGAATGGATTAACAAACTGTGGTACATCTACACAATGGAGTACTACTCAGCAGTAAGAAAAAATGATATCCTAAAATTTGCAGGCAAATGGATGAACTTGGGGAATATTCTCCTGAGATAGGTATCACAAACTCAGAAAGATAAGCAGAGGATGTACTCACTCATTAGTGGACTGTAAACAAACAAACAAACAAACAAACAAGAAAAAAGCCAAGCATGCCCAAGCTGCAAACCACAACCACTGAACAGCTTGGGATCAGAAACACCCTGGACTGACTCTTCGGATCCCACTCCACCTAGAGGAACACCTGACTCACTGTTGAGGGAAGGGGGACAAAACTGGATCTGCCAGGAGTGGAGACTCAACTAAGTAATATTGGGTCAGTGGGACCATGGGACTGTCTGCTCCCTCCCCAGGGAGGGGATGGGGAGTTGTGGAGAAGAAAAAAATGATCTGATATGGCAGGAGGGGGAAGGAACCTTGGATAATGATATACAGAGATAGAAAGCTTGTCTTCTTTGTTGTTGTTGTTAATAATAATAATAATAATAGTAATAATAATAATAAAAGAAAGAAAACCACAGGTGACCTGCGGGAAGCAACCTTCCTTGCCAGTTTGGAAATCTCTCTGGGTCACACATTTTGAGTAATTTCACAGAAGACTTTCCTGGAATGTGTCTTCTTTTTTGGAAATCCTAGAATTCTTTTCATGTTACCACTAATAAACTGTGGTACAGGTAGGATTCCAAGGTTCTGTAGTCAACTGACCTTATGGTATTCATTGCCTTAATAAAAGGTAATTTATGGGCTGAGGAAGATAGCTGTGGGAAAAGTACTCACCATGAAAGCATAAAAATCTAAGTTTGATCCCTCAGGATGCACAAAAGTCCAGGCGTGGTACTGTGGGCCGGGAATCCCAGCACTGAGGAGTCTGAGCAGGGGGCTTTACAGGAATCACTGACCAACCAGCCAAATACAATCGGTAAGCTCCAGATTCAGTGACTTTGTCTTAAAAAATAAAGTAGAGAGTGATAAAGACACTTGACAGCAACCTCTGGCCTCCACAAATGTTCATGAAGAAAGAAAACTTAGCTCAAGAAACCCCATTTTGTATTTAATAGTTTTTTTGTAAAAAGGTAAAATAAAGGTTAGTTTCACGTTCCTGGCAGGGCGCCTACCCAATTCTGGGAGAATAGTCATACCTGACCAGTCCTGAGAAAAGAACGTGTCCTAAAAGAATAGACGTAGCAGGGGTCTACCCAATTCAGAGAAGAATAGCTTCCTACCTGCCCAGTTCTGGGAGATTAGCCAAGACATCTGCCCAGTTTTGGGAGAGGAATAGATACTTGCTTGCCCAGTTCTGGGAAAAAAAAAAACAGCCGTCCCAGGTAGGGTCCAGGTGGAGTCCACCCAAGTGGGGTCCAAAGACACTCTGGGGCAGAAAGACCCTAGGCACAAACCAATCAGTAGCACACCAGCACTATGCCCCCAAGCAACAAACTTTTTTGTAGCTTTTGCCAATAAAAACTCCCTGTAACCAAAGACAGCAGCTTCTCCTCCTTGCTCAGTTATCACAGAAGCTTGAAGTAAGCTCCCTGCCTGGCTTATATTGCACTGCCAATAAACCTTGCTGTTGCATTCTGGACATCCCTGTCTCTGGTGGTCTCTCTGGGGGGGGGTCGAGCTTTGAGCAAAACAGTGCATACACTTACAGATATGCACATGAAAGTACATGAGTGCACACATGAACACAAAACATAAAAGTAAGTGACAATTGGCATGATTTCTGGATAATGTTTTCTAAAATCTCATTACTAATGTTTGTTTTTGAACATGTCTTTGTGCTGTTCATCGAGCAACTAAAATCCTCTCAAACACACAGTAAACTACAAATCAGATGGATAGCCAGAGCTTGACATAATGTTATACACCTTTAATCCTAGCACTTGGGAGGCAGAGGCAAGTGGACATGAAGGAGTACAAGGCAAGCCTGGTCCCAGTCCAGCCAGAGCTACACAGTGAGACCCTGCCTTAAAACAAAATAAAAACCAAACCCAAATCTATCTTAGGACTGGAGAGATGGCTTCATCATCAAGAACAGTTCTGGCCTTGCAGAGAACCAGATTTAGACTCCCAAACAACTCTGTTGGACAGCTCAAAACTGCCAGGAACTCCAGCTAGAGGAGATGCAATGCTGCTGCCCGCCTCTATGGCTGTCTACACACACTTGCTCACACACAGAGAGACTTAGACATAAATAAAAGTAAAATAAACTGTTCAAAATTAAACCAAAAAAAGAGAATCAGTATGAGAATTAGGATGGTTTTATTTCTAGTACAGTGTGTGCTGTTTGTTATGTAAATCATCTCTGGGGCTTAGCTCCCAGTATTATACTTGTCTGCTTTTGAAAAACAAGAAATGAGTCCCAACACAAAAGTCTGCTCCAGAGGAGAAGCCTGTAAGAAGCAAGGAAAGTCCTGAGTGGATGTGTATTGTTAGAATGTTAGACAAGGGGAGCAATGCCTTAGACCCATGGGAAATGGCAAGGCCTTCCCTGGGACTGTGTGTGGATATTGATAGTGTGTGCAGAAAATGTCCACTGTAGCTTTTTCCCATCTCAGTCTACAGCCTGAAGACCTCTCCCTTGCAGAGACTGTGTCTGTCAAGATTAGTTAAACCTTCTTCCTCGTTCAACTGGTTATAATAACCCTGCCTCCTTATTATCTGTAGTCAATAACCCTGCCTCTATATTCAACTGTATAAAATAAATACACTGGGCTTCTGGATGTGGTGCTGTGGTCTAGCAGGGTGCCTAGACCACCCAGTCTGAGCTTTTCTGTATGAATGTCTGTTGGTCCGTCAGTCAGTGTCTGCCATATGTTCTCTCACTGACACAGTTAGGTCAGTCCTTGGACCCATGCAAGTAAAGTAAGAAACAGAAGCTCAGGAGAGGCAGCAGGTATCAATATGCCCAAGAAATATTTTATAACCACTAACCTACTCAATAAATATTAGTTTGTATAAATAAATTTTGTAGTGCTTAATTTACTGTACTCTAGTGCATTTAATCTTTTCTATGAGCAATAGAAATCAACCAGGCTTAGAGTCAGAGTATATTAGTATGCATTATAATTTTGTATCTTAATATATGACTTGAGGAACCCATCTGAGTTTTAATTATCTTGTTTGTAAAGAAGAGACATTATATTACACTCATATTTAGATATTCAACCATATGGTTCTCTCTTACATAATTAGAAAACACTGCAAAATCCCCCTTTACATCTGTGCATTTTATTATAGATAATCATCTGCATGTATGATGAACTCATGACATTCTTACATCTCTTTATGAATGTATACACATAATGATATTTATTATACTTTATGAGAAATTTAAACAAATTTTCCCAGGCAGTTTTGACTATCCAATGTGAACCAGATATACTAATTTTAGAAATGATTACCAAGTAATTTTTATTTGGTTGCAGTACCAACACTAGAGATGGATTTTTATGAGCATTAAAAAAAAGAAGTGGAAAATAACCAGCACACAAGAGTTTAAGAATTATTTTGACTAATTATGAAATTTTAGTTTCTCAGTATACTCCCATGATATAAATAATAAAATGGTCTGATGTATAGCAAAAAACAGAAAAAAAGAAAAAGAAAAAGAAAAAAAATGGCTGCATCAATATATCACTCAAGTGCAGTGAGACCCAACAGAAGCTGGCAGTCTCATTCCTTAAAGAAATAAGATAAGTGGATAAGATGTAAAGATAAAATTAGCTAATATTGCTCAGGTGGTTCTTGGCTACTGCTTTTGGGATAAGGTATGCCCAGATATGGCCAATGAACTTACTCTGGAGGGAAGGCTAGAAACTAGAGGTCTAACATTCAATACTTTTGATTTCAATACAAACAAACTCAATGAAAAAAAGTGTTTCAGAAGGAAAAGGGGCTGGAGAGATTATAGGCAGTTAGAAGTATGTGCTACTTTTGCAGAAGTACTGAGTTCTGTTCCCAGCACTCACATCAAGCAGCTCACAAGCAAGTCACTCCAGATCCAGGGGATCCAACGCCCTCGTCTGGCCTCCATAAGTAACTGCATACCTGTAGTCATACACACAGACATGCACACACAAATGAACAAAGTCAGATCTATCTATTTTTCAAGAAGAATTCAAGTTCACCATTCGTCACTTTTTTTTCCCTTGTCACTCTTCTGAGATGACGTCTTTTCTGAGTTGTCTCAGCATTTATGAGTGTGAAAAATCAATGACCATTCCATTACATATTTTCTATCTCTGTGTTAAAGATTCATTTGTTGAAACAGAGAACAAAATTGGTGACACAAAGACCCATTGTCAAGTCACATCCTGGAAAGATGTCCTAATCTCATATTCATTTAAGCTAGTAATGCATATGCCTGACCTCCTCCCAGGTCCCAGAGCACAGACTTTGAAGAATTAGAATCAACAGTTGGGGCCATCCAGCTGTGGACCTTTAAAACCCTCCAATATTGGTTTCTGTGATTTTCGGATGCGCTGCCATAAGCAATAGGTTAAGCACAATGAATTCAAACATTCTAAATTGAAGTTCCGTAATAGCTACCAGCTCCCTTATTTCCTGTCTTTTTGATAAGATGCTGCTCTCCAACTTATGCATATAGAACAGAAACAATTTGGTTTGCCCTTGAAGAATCACTCCCCCATCGAGGGAAAAAGAACACTGACATTATTCACATTTTCCCCAGTGAGGATTCATGTCATGCCAATTTTCTCAACTCGGCTTTGAAAGTGTGGCGCATAGTGAAAGCTCACATTAATAAGCATAGCCATTTAATTTCCAAAATTAATGAGTGGGGCTCAAGACACAGAATACATCCAATCAGAATAACTGATTCACCAGAAATCCTGTAAATTGGAGAGAAGATGGTGATGCTAAACCAATGCTGTCTTCCCATTAGGACTGGAAAAGAAAGAAACAAATGGTGCATCATAAAGACACAATGTTGTTTCAATTTGTTAAGAACAAAATGTGTTTCATCCCAATTAGCAAATAGACTTTGCAGTGATACATTAGCCAGATTGCTAATAATTAAACACTCAATGTGTATTTGGTCATAACAACAGGGCAATGAAAAGAGGTTATGAAAACATGTGAATTCTGTTTGCTATAGTTTTAAATAAAAAGAAGAAATCTCCATGTGATTGTAACAATGAGGATGGTTGTTAGTCCTTGTGTTACACCAGGTCATCTGGAGAAGTAAAGGTGTAATTTCACATTTGAGCTACTACAAAAAGGATTCCCAGAGTACCTCAGGTCAGCTTCCTCTCCCTCCTAAGTAAATCCCTAGCACTTACCCCAAGTTTCAGTGTCCATAATATTTTGGGGAAATGCTCAGCTTTGAAAACATAGTAATTAAAGTCTAAGTCATATATATGTATTCTCTGACTGTTACACTCCTTCTTAGTAAGTGCCTTACATCACCAATGTCACTGCTTGCTTTGGCTTGAACAGCCTATTTGTTTCAGCAGCATATGGGGATGCTTTAGTCTCCCATTTCCTCCTCTCTTCTGGGCTATCTACACTGTGGCATGGCTCCATCCATTTGATTTACCACCAGTGCCCTCTTGTAAAAGCCCAAGTCCATTTAAGGTCCAAATCTGTTCCAATAGTTTTTTTTTTTTTTAAAGCAATTGTGATGTCCCTTGGTGTTTATTAGGAACCTTTATCATTCTAAGGTTTTTAAATGATGAGTTCCAGCCCTGAAGCAATATCTACTATTACATGGCTAGCTGTGGTCTTTGTTATCTCATCCTCATCTAAGCAACAGAAAAGATAACCAGAGCCTATACATGCTGGTCACAATGCCATGTGCTCACCCTTACCCAGGAAGCTAAAAGATCAGCTCTTCGGCCTTAAAAGGCTTCCTTCCTTTCTTCCTTCCTTCCTTCCTTCTTTTCTTCCTTCCTGCCTGCCTGACTGACTGACTGACTTTCTTTCTTTCTCTCTTAATTAAATAGATCTTAATTTGGATTACAATAAGATTATTCTTAACTGAAAAATGAAAACTGAATTCTCTGGCATATTTACAACTTTAAATTTACTTTGTTTTAAGATGACCCATAATTCAAACTATCACCAAAAAGAAAAAATAATAAAGAGATCAGCAAAGGTATTTTTTATTCAAAGTTAGCAGCAATCATATTTAATTTTTTTATGATATACACATGCCTTATGTATTTATTCCTCAGAACAGAACAGCCTGTGAGTGACTTTTGGCAAGTATGATCAGACATAGAATTTTTAATTTTTATCTTGTATATAATATGTAATAGACAAAGAACTAATTCTGAGTCATGAATTTAAAATTATAATAACCATTCCTCATAAAATATAATTGTTAATTCTATTAATTATATTATTAGTTATTATATTATTATGATATTAATAATTATTAATCCATGTGAGGTTTTCATTTAAAGAATATAACATATATATTTCCATGTTCAAGTTAATTTTCTCTGGTCTCCTGGAATGGAATAAGAAAAAATGTAAATTACTTTGGCTTTATTTTTCTTTTGGCTGGGCATTTGTGATGCAGTTTGGTTAACCATGGCCATTTATTTGCTGCATGATATCCCATCAACATTTAGTGAGCACCTATTTCATGCCAGGAACTGTGCTGCATGCTAGGGAATAAATAAAAATAAAAGAGCAAAACCAACAGGGCCTGCTCCTGGACTTTCACATTTTACTTTATTTTACTTTTACTCACCTTGAAATTGACTTTAGGAATTCAACATGCCATTTATTTTTCCCATAAGATGCAACTACCTAATATATTTACTCATTGAATTAAATATAACTGCTGGGTATATATTCCTCATGTTTTAGTAGATTAGCCACAAAACAAAAAACAAAAAACAAAAAAAAACCTCAGGTATTATTGATTCACTAGGAAAAATGTGGTAATGTTGAGAAAGTGTAATTCTAATCTTGGTTAGAAATTTGTATTATCTCTATAAAATTATACACAAAATTATAAGCTATTTAAAGAAAATAGCCTTGGCTCAACATTTTTGTATTTTTGAATGCACAGGTGCCTTTTAAAAATATCTTCCACATGACAGTAGGGAGTGGGTGGCATTTTGAATGAATGTAAACTCCATGACAACCAAACCTTGCTATTATTTTCACGTCTGATTTTCTGGCACATAAAATAAGTGCTGGGATATCATAAGCATTTAAAAAATTCCTTGATTTACAAGTAGGGTGGCATACAAGAAGATCCCTTTGGGTGAGCCAGTGGAGGGGAGATTCAGAATAAAGAACAACAGACTCTACCCCAAAAGAGAAATATATATATATATATATATATATACACACACACATATATATGTATATAGGAAATCCATGAAAGATGAGAAAGGACTGAAGAAAGATGAAAGACAGAAGGGCCAGCTTCACACAGCCTAGGTGCACACTACCCCAGTGCAGCAGCCAAGTGAAAGCCACAGACCCTCACAAGTCAAATTTAGTGGCAGGATGTGTGTGTCAGTGCTTCCTCTCCCAGATTGGGAAGGGGGCTGAAAGAAACCCCATTGTCACAGTCTGACTCAGAGAGCTGCAGCTGTGCACGATCTTGAGAGAGAACCTGTTATTTGAAGGCATACTCCAGTCAAGATGTCAAAAATACAAAACAAATAAGTAATATTGAAAACTGTAGGGGGGTGAAATACCAATTACCTACAAAGAAAGGCAAACCAGCAGAAAACAGCAGAGCTCTTACTTGAAAGCACTGAATCCAGGAAAGGAAGGAAAACTATGATGGTAACAGCAAGCAAGACTGCTTTAGGCAACACTATGAAACTCTTTAAAACTAAAGAAGAATTAAGTATATTTTAAGAAAGGTGAAAATTAAAGAAGTTCTTTATAACCAAACCCCCACTGCAGAAGATACATAAAGGAATAATAAATACCAAAGAGGAAGATTGTTTCCATCACCAAAAAACACCAAAGAGTAAATTCTATGAGGGGGATGGGCAAACAACGATAAGTTGAGAAAGAATCCATCAAATCCAATGCAGTCAGCCAGAAAAGCCTTAGTACTAATAATGTATAAAATAAAGAACCAATAATAATACAACTGAGTAGAAAAGCAATCAATTAAAATGACAAGGGTCGGGGCTGAAGAGATGGCTCAGAGGTTAAGGGTGCTGTCTGTTGTTCAAGAGGTCCTGAGTTTAATTCCCAGCAACCACATGGTGGCTCACAACCATCTATCATGATATCTACTGCCCTCTTTTGGCACATGTGTATACAAAATAAATAAATAAATAAATAGATAGATAGATAGATAGATAGATAGATAGATAGATAGATAAAATGACAAGAGTCTGAAAATACCTCTCAGTAATTGTTTTGCCTGGAAATGGCCTCAACTCACCAATAAAGAGACACAGCCCGGCTAACTGAACTAAAAAAAAAAAAAAATTATAGACAGAAAAAGATACCCCAAAATTCCTAGGAATAAATAAAGCTAAAATACAACTTGCCAGAGCCTCTGTGACACAGTAAAGACAATTCTAAAATAAAAGTTTATAGCTATGAGTGCTTACATCTAAAAAACAAACATTCAGGATGATGTCAAATAGCCAGACAATATGCCTCAGAGTTACAGCAAACAAGAGCATGTCACAGCCAAGGAAAGTGAATAGTAAGAAATAACAGATCAGGGAAGAAAGCAATGAAATGGCAAGGCTCAAAGAAAATTACACTCAGCTAATTTTTTAATTTTGTTGTTGTTTGTTTGTTTGAAAAATAAGCAAAATTTATAAACCTCTAGGAAAATCAATAGAAGTACAAGGTAAATCAAATTAATCAAATTAGAGTAAAATTATGTTGAATGGCATATGTATAATGTGTGGTATATTTATACACCTCTGAGTATAGTCATGAAATTAGAAGGGGGATAACGGCAGGTAAGGAAGAAATGTTAAGGGAGGTGGGAACATAAAGAAAGACAAGACCTGTATAATAAGAAGGCAGAAGTGCAGACTCGTTGAGGGAAGCAGGGCAGGAGTAAATCAGATGGAGGGGGAGGGGTACCAGAGAGGGGGATTGTGGGAAAGGAAACAAATGACAGGGTATAAAGGTGTGTGAAGACGCTGTGACAACAATCCATGCTTTGTTTGCTAACCTTTAAAACTTAGGACCTATAAATCAACTTTCTCAGTGTTCAAAGTTTGCTGGTGTTTCCATCTAAGTGTCAGTCTGTACGAAACGGAAATGTTACATAAAAGAAATAAATGCCTTTGAATGGAAGGGAAGCTCAACGCTTCTCACCGAATAGTCAAAATAAAAACATAACTACTAGTTAATAATGTAGTTATTTGAATGGGATGAATGAGGCTTTATTTATATTAGAAGACCAATTTTTAAATATTTCACTGGAAAATAAAAAAACACATAAAATTCACCAATAAAGTAAAAATTTATGATAAATTTAGTGTACCAGTAATATATGACAATTATATAAAAGTTTCTTAATAAGAAATATAACTCATGTACATCAGCCCTGCTACATTAAAAAAAATAATTTCACTACTTCTGCCACTTATAATATTTTAATACCTTCTCTAATGATCTTTGAGTTGTTTTAAGGATATAATATGAATGCCCTACTTAGGGTGAGTATTCCACAATCTCTTATTGTCTGCATTTGACCAGTTGTGAGTCTTTGTACTACTTGCCATCTGCTGCAAAAATAAATGTCTCTGATGAATATTTAAAGATACCTTATCTATGACTATATAATAGTAGGCCCTGTTCTGCTCTGGGGCCTGGGGCCTCTCCAGCCACAGGTTCTTGGCTTAGTTAAAAGTAATAGGCATGAGCTCCATCTCACAAAGTGGGCCATGAACTCTATCAGAAAATGATGTTACTCTTATAACTGTAGGGACTGTCATGCCCCTATTGTACTAGTGGACCCATCTTGCCAGGCCAGTTGCTGTTACAGCTCACTGGGTTCACAGCTAGGTAAGACTGTTCATTACTCCTCTCACACAGTAGTCTGCATAGTGGTATAGTACCTCGTAGCCTAATGAAAGAGAATAGATGGAGCTGTTGGTCAGTACCAGCTGGATTTCTCCGTATCTTATGACTCAAGCCCATGTTGTCTTCAATGTTAAGGTTTTACTGTCACATTCTTAAGGATAGCCAAGAGCAACAGCAATTGCCTGTAATGTTTAGTAGGTCGATGGGCACGCACTCACTGACAATACAAAAAGAGGTAATCCCTACCTGGCGCCTCTCATGCCTGATTGCCCCCATTTAAACTCTTCTTATGTATGTATACATTTAAGAAAAATTCCACCATAGTAAGTTTCCATATGGCTTTTCCAAAGGTCTTTCATGTTAGTTTTCCTTCCCATCCTGTTTTTGACACTGCCTTCCTATTGCCTATCTCACTTAACCCTTCCTATACCAGTATTCTTTCCCCACCTCCTCCATACCATCTCTAGTCTGTCCTCCTACCTTTGATACCTCTCTGAGGTCCTTTGTAGTTTCTTGACTTCATGCACAAGACCCACACAACATTTAGGTAGCAAAATCCCAGAATGGGGGGGGTGGGTTCATGAAGTCCCATCTCTAGCGAAGAGCTATTGGCAAATAATGGATACTAGATGAGGAAGAATTCATTTTGGTCAAGGATCCTGTCTCCAAAAGGCTACCTATGCCCTAATATTCAGTTACATATTAGCAACACTAAGTAGACTCAGTGGTTTTTTGTTTGTTTTGTTTTTTTTTTTTTAAAGAACATGTGAAGTTGATAGAGAAAAATGGTCATGGATGATTGAAGGGGAGAAGACAGGGGTAGATTTAAAAATACATTCAATGCATGTATGAAATTCTCACACAATAGAAAGTAAAAAACTAAGGTTTTTTCCATAGTGTATCTCTACTATCATATGCTAATATATATATGTTAGCAGAGATAAGTACTGTCCTAAGTATATAGTTTTTATTTTGGATCATGTTACATAGCTTCCCATCTATAGAACCCAAGTTTTATCTCCCATCTGAAGGTTCTTGAGACAGTTCAGCTCCTGGTTTCTGGCTTCTCTTTGTTGAAAGTCTCTCTTTGTCTTTAAAACACAGCTATGCAATCAAGATCTTTGTGAAACTTTGTGTAGTAACATTTTTGGAAGGACAGTAGGCTCCCACATGGGTCATGTTGCTGAGTATAAGAGTCTCACAAGTGTTTTAGCTCTTATCAATCCTGACACACACCAATAGAAAGTCACCATTGCCATCTGAATTAAAGTGAAGGAAAGATGAGTGACAAGCTTTTCTCTTCCCCAGGTCCTGGGACATCTATAGTCCAGCCAGAGAGTATTTTGTCTTCTTCCTTTGTGATAGCATTGCTACCTGTATGTGGGCATTACTGGAATGTAGTTCTTTATATAGATCTATACTTCAGACCAGTCTGTGTGAATGTTCCAGAATCTATTCTATCACTCTCTGCACATTGCCATCTGTTACTTGGTGTTCCCTTGAGTCAAGGACTTTTACTTCTTGATGAAAAAGATGGTGTTTCTTATAACCTGGGTACTGTAGACACATTCATTACCAGACGGTACCTACAAATGGAGAGAGTGGCTTTGCTAGTCTCTCTGAAGCAGACAATACACTCCTGCTTTCAAGCACCTACTTTTCCCAAACCAATTTCCAGTTGGAGGAAAAAAAACAAAACAAAACAAAAAACCATGTTTCTTGTTTAAATGGAATCTGTGTGCTTTAAAGATAGGAAAGGAACAAAAAAATGAAAGAAAAAAAGAGGTCCTCTTTAAATGTCTTACTGAAAAGAAGTCTCCCACAGCATTCAAAAGTTGTTCGATGATCCTGACAAGCTAAAGTCAGTGGCATAATTATTTTTCACAGAGAGAAAAGGTGACTTGCAGAGAATATGACAAATACTTTGACAACTCTGAGTATTTATCTTATTCTTAAGCCTACTCTTGAACTCCCACTCCCATTGTATTTATGGGCAACGGAAAGGGTGATGAGAAAATTTAAAAGGCCACATGATGTGTGGGCAGAAAAAAAGCAAAAACCAGGTCCACCGACGATTGACAAAAGATCACATCATCATTTATTTAATTGGACTCTGAATGGCAAGAAAAAGATGATTATCAAAGCTATGGTTCTTTTGTTCCAGCCTCACCATATAAGTCATCTCTAAGGAACAGGGAACTTTTTCAGTTTCTCTGGAACATCAACCTGAAGATGATTTTCAGTATTAATCCAAGTAATCAGAATCAAAATGCTATATGCCTCACTGATGGAAAAAGAAAGCTTATGGGCCACTGACATGGAAATCCAGGAAATGCTGAAGGGGTGAAATGGCATGCCAGTGAGGTCCAAGGAGAAAGATGGTCTGCATTGCCTGGACCTTCCATTTCCACAATTGAGATCACAGTTTAAACGAGAAACTCTCAGAACTTCTTCAGCAGCAGAACATATAGAATCAATTAATTTGTAGCATATAGCTTCTAGAATTCTAACCCAGGAACATCTGAGTTCTGGCACTGAAATATTAGATACTGGAGGAAATCATTCTTTCATTTTCTTTGAGAGAGAGAATTAAATTTTATTGAGTTACAAATAAATGAGAAATCATTTGTATCTATTACATTCTTAAAATAATACTATTAAAAGAATAAAATATTTTAACTTTTAATGAGATAGCAAAAACATATTTTCGTATCTGACAGTTTTGTGTTAGTTTTAAAGATAAAAATGAAACAAAGAGTCAACCACATGTAAGAATAACATTTACATTCTATGCCTAAAGTTTACCTGCTATTGACTGCCACAAGCAAAAATGGTATTCTATAAGACGATGCCATAAGTTCTCAAGGCATTATCTAACTTAGTAGGGAACTAGCTCCAGGAAAAAAATAAAGCAAATGTAGGGGATCAGGTGACACCATTGAAAGCAGTAGGGGAAAGAAAGTAATGAAAACAAAATACAATGGCATATATGAAGGACAGTGCCATAATGAAACACACCTTTGTATACTTACATAAACACTGAAATGTCACATTTTTAAAAATTCTTCCTCCTTCAGAGACTTCCAAATGTCTCAGACAGATTATAACTAGTAGCAAATGTTAGCAGTGGTCCAGGCTCTAACCACTTGCTATGGCACACAGCTCTTCTAACCATGGTAAAAGTGCTCATCTCTATAATGACCTAGTTATGGACAGGTGAGAGTCAAGACAGAAACATGTGAGAATCTTAGTGGTTGCTGCTACTGTAAGATAAAACTGTAACTACACAATGATCCATGATGCAGGTTACTATGGTTAGATGGACAAAAAGGTTATCATCTGGGCTGGAGAGACTGATTGTAAAGGTCAAAGAGGATCATAGAGAAAGTGTCTTCTGGACATAACAAGACCATTGCATTGCTGAACTCAGAGCAGCTATGGTTGTCTGCACAAGATGAAGTCAGTCAACATCCCAGAACATGGAAGGAGCTGACAAGTGTTACCAGCACCCATCCCTCACTATGAGGAGAGTTGATGGATGGCTTCTCAAGAAGAAAATCAGTCTTCTTTAAGGGTGTGTCCCTAAGATGATAACACCATGAATTCATTCCTTTCTTTAAAAAGAATAAAATTAGAATGGTTAACATGACTGACTAATATTTATTATAATAATGCACACACTTTACAAGTTGAATTTTCTATGAGTGTAAATGTATTAAAAAACAATTTTATAAAGGAGACAAAATTCTCTTTTGCACAAACTGCTGTTCTTCCATTTAAACAGGGATTTAAAAATTTTTTTCACTCAAAACTGTTTTGCATACAAGAATTTTCAAGATTCCATGTACATAGATATATAAAATAGGTGGGCAGTTAAAATATTTTATGTTAATAAATTATTAAGATAATAATTTTTGCTATTTATATTCAAAGTGAAAACAAACTTATGTGCTAATAAAATCAATTGCTTGTTGATTTTTACATAAAGAATTCTTGGTTTAACATTTGATGCTTCAGAACACAAGCATTTTCAACATTTTTCCGAGTTGATTTATATTTTGATTTACTATTGTAAAGAGGCCAGTTTGCATAAATACACAGTTCAAATTGGCATATGTATGTTTAGGAATGTTTCAGAAATTGCTAAAAATTTTGTCTTAATCTCAAAATTCATTTAACATTTTTTTTTTTTTTTAGAGAATTCAAGTTGTCAGTGCAAACAGATTTTTAAATCAAGCATTCTAACATAATACATTCCAAGGAACTTTTGTCTCCACCTCACTCTCCATCTGGATGGGAAGCACCTCAGTCTCCTGGCACTGGAAGGCAATTGCACATGGTCTTTTTACCCCCTGCTTTCAAGGAACAGGAAGGAAGGTCGGAGCGCCCTTCTTGCATCTGCTGTTCTGAGCCTTTAACTCAAACAATCCTCATACCAATGCGATCAATGCGGCATGCTGTGGTTTGGCAAATTCTGCAATGATCTAGGACAAGTGACAAGATGTAAGTCAGTTAGGTTTTAGGGCGAAAGGAGACGAGTCTTAAAAAATAACAGTAACTTAAGTAGCTAATATAAGCTTATGTCAAAGGAAACTAAGACAAAGGCTTAAATACTAAATAGGCATAAATACCAAAAAAATACTAGAAAAGGATACTTAAAGAAGATGCCACATCACTTGCAGATAATCAAAGTTCAAATAGACCACTGGGTCCATGGTCCTAATGCAACAAGATTTATGAGCACTGGTCAAATGGCAGGAACATGGCTGTGGAAAACCTATCATAGACTTATTGGCTTGACCTTCACTTTATAAGCAGTTACACTTTTGGATCATCTGGATTAAAATACTTCAGGGAAAATCTATACTCTTGTGAAAACTGTAGCACCTCTGAAGTGTGGTTTTAACATATCATCATCAATAATCATCTTATAAGGTTATCTTATAAAACAATATCATGATATCTTCCTACATGTGACATTAGAATTTGTTCTCATTCATTTCCTTTCCCCCACAGCATCCTGGTTTTCTTCCCTGCATTCTATGCTATCTGATTTCTTTTATTCTCCCAATTAGACTATTCTACTTTCTTATAACCACATATAACCCAATATTCTATTTCCTTTCAGATGCATTTAATCATCTCTCATAACCTTCTCTCTAGTTTTGTGACTTATATATGTACACATATATAGGCATACATGCTTATAACATATCTAAAATCCTCATATAAATGAATGCAGGGGTGTTTGCCACTCTGTGTCCAGTTTATTGCACTTCACATCATGATTTTCCCTTTAAATTGATAATTTCATTTTCTTTATGGTTGTATGAAATTTTATTGTAGTTATGTACCACATTTTCTTTATACTTTGCTGATGGATCTATAGGCTGGTTTCATTTTTAATATATGTACTACCACTGTCACCTACAAATCTGTAGCAGCTTCCTAAATGAGAAAGGTCTGGGAAAAACAAAGCTAAAATATGACATGTTCAAGGATGATTCTCAGTGGGATCGGAAAGGACAGGGAGATTGAGATTTGTGGGCTTGGTGCTGTATTTTGTATTCTTTTTGGTTTTCCACAAAATTCACTGTGCCTCCTGGAAATAAAATGGGGATTTGAGGCCACAAATAAAGTACCCACAAGCTGCTAAACCGAGACACAAGGGAATGACTGAATGACGCAGAGCCATGCAAAAACCCAAGGAGGCTCTGACAGTATTCCTGTTGGCTTAAAATACTGAACTGGAGCATTCACAGTCAATTATCATGACATTTCTCCTAAGCCAAGTGACTGACTGATAATGAGAGAATGAACAAACACATTGAGAAAAAAATGATAATAATTAACAAACCACTCTGATACATTAGAATTAAATTGTGCCAACGTTTCAAAGTGCTGTCATTTTGTAAAATCAAATAAAAATAAACCAAACATATTTGGGGATTAAAAATTACTGTAAAATAAGTAGACATAATTCTGACAAATGTCCTAGATACATAAAGCCTATTTTGTTGGTTATATAAACATGGGTAGAAATTATGTGACTATATATACTTGTGCACACATATATATATGGATATATATTGTGTGTATATATATATGTATATATTAGTGTGTATGGCTGGTATGAATTCAGTGAATTCTTTAACCTGTATTGTAGCATTCCACATAGATAGTAAGTATTACATGATATAATACTTGACTGTCTTGTTCTTTATTCAATTGCAATATATAATATTGAGAATCTAGTTGTAACATTTCAAATGTACTTCACTGGTACCCATGTTCTGGAAACTCAAATATGATCTTTTTCTTAGTAACCACCTGCACTCCCACATACCTCTTTAAGGAGGTGTATACTGTAAGACATGAACTCTGATTCAGAGAATGATTTAGGAGCCCTGACAGCTAACTGAGTGATTCCCAGTAGTTGAATAGTAACCCACACAGCAAAGCTGCCATAAAGACTGCAATAAGTACACTGCCTAGAACTCAACTTTTTTGTTGTTGTTAGTTGATTGATTATTTTTTAAATACCTCTCTCCAATTTCAATGTTTAGAGCTGCCAGGTGCATGAATTTCTGCAAAGGAAAGCTGAGCCTGGCCTTGGCTATTCCTCTCTACTTCTAGTCTCTTATGGAGAAGAGTGGGAGAAAACAAGCCTCCAGATGGTCTGAGTGTTTGGCTCTGGTTTGTTGCTGTTGTTGAGATGGGCTCCTGTAACTCAGGCTGACTCTGAAGTTGATATTGACCCAACTTGATGCCTAATCTCTTCATCATCTTGCTTTTCTAACTCCAGTGAGAGTGGATGCAAATAACACCACAAGCCACTCTTCCAAGCACATTCTTCTAAAGCAGTGTTATTTCTCTATAATATGATGCTGCCTCCTAAGAAATACTTTTGGTTAAATGTGTATTAAGTTTTTAAATTCTCTATGAGATGACTGCACACACACACACACACACACACACACACACTCACACACACCCCTAAGGACTCTGATAGCTAGTTTAAATGTGTTTTTGAAAGACTGGTTTCTAGCATAACCAAGACTTTCTGCCATTTGAAAGCTTATGTAAGTTTTCACAAAAAGGGACCTAGCATATGTATAAGTAAGATATTCAAAGTGTCCCTTGAAGCTTGCTAGATGGTTTAGCAGGTAAAGGTACTTGAGAACAAGACTAACAGCATAAGTTTGAACTCTAAAAGGAAAGAGATTCTTTGAAGTTGTACTCTGGCTTTCATACATGCACCATGGCAGATATTAAGAAAGAACTTTCTCTCTCTCTCTCTCTCTCTCTCTCTCTCTCTCTCTCTCTCTCTCTCTCTCACACACACACACACACACACACACACATACACACACACACACACACACACACACACACCATTTAATAAATAAATAAATAAATATAAACCTGAACTATTTTTTTTAACATGTCTGTGTTTGGTGGTTAGATTTATAACCGAGAATGAATAATTTTAAATGGTATTTCTTAATATTTCCTTCACTTTTCAGTTCATGGCCATGCTAGAAGAATATTCAAAGACTTCATGAATGGTGTTATGGGTTTTACTGAAGCTTTAAATTTTAATCTGGCAAGGAAACAAAGATTGATTAATCCCTTAGTTCAGTGTTGTTAAATCTTCCACAGGTACTTAAGTTCCAATCTGAGTCTTACCAGCAATTCTAGTTATTTTAGCCAAAAATAGTCTAGACATTTAAAAATTATTTTCCAAGAAGTAAAAGAAATGGTTCAAATCTTTTTCAACTTATTTTATCATCAAATTCATTTATAGACTGCCACACATGGTGTTTACAAAAATGAGCAGAATAGCTCTAAACCTCTAAGGATTCAATTTGGAGAAACAGGCTAGGAAACTGACAATTTTTAATAATTACAAAGATTGGTGAGATATGAATATAAATTTTATGAGATTAAAAGAACTTGTCCAAAAGAAGATAATATTAAACTGGGTCTTAGAAAATTATAGTGTCAATTCAGCATCCTGGGAAGGATTGAGGAGTAAGAACTGCCCAGCAGAATCAGAATATTTGCCATGATATGAAGATGTGAAATATTCGGGACATACAGGACATTTGCACTAAGTGTGGTGTATGTTTGAGGATAACAGTAGAGAAGTGTGGGGGTCACAGGTCAAAATAGTTTTATAAATCTGCTTCAAAAGGGCTTGTTTCATTATTTGGACAATGAAGAACCAGAAAAAATTTGCAACAGAAAACATGAACTCACTTCATACTTAATACATTTGAAGTCTGCATTCAGTTTCCAGCCAAAATCAGATCTCATCTGTGTTCCAGACAATGTCACCATCATCTGTGGGAGCTCCTAAGGTAGGAACATGCAGCATCATTGATACTGTCTTTTTATAAAATAAATGTTTATTTTACTCTTACTTATATATACATGCATATATGCATCTGCCACAGATGTACAGGTGTCTGTGGAGGCCACAAGAGATCATCAGATCCCCTTGGATCTGCAGTTACAGGAAGTTGTGAGCTGCCTTGCATGGGTGCTGCAAACTGAACTCAGGTCTTGTGGAACAAGAGCAAGCACTCTTTCCCACTGAGCAATTTCAGCAGCCCTGGCATTAAATCTTCTGACCCTACTCTCCCATGCATTTGGCCACCCATTCTCTACTATACCATCTATCCAAGTCATCAACTTACCCCTTCCATTGCTATCATCCTCCTCCAAGTTACCATGACTCTCATCTCAATCCAGGTGGTAAAGGACCATTTGGTCTCTCCATCGGCACTGTTGTTTCCTTCTGATGCTCACATCATAGCCAAAACTTAGTGAAAATGCAATCCATATGCCCCCTTTTGTTGTGAAAGTTCACAGTGCCCTTGGAGTAAAAGCCCTCACAGAGGCTCTAGCTTGGCTTCAATTTCTGTGCCACCACCACCACTCTAGGCTGTTACCATGCTGGAGTGTTCTAAGCATCTTGAATATATCATTGCATGTGCTGCTTCCTTTGTCAAGGGGAAACTAGCCACTATCTCTGATTTTCATGACTATTCTCTGGTGCCCTTACTTCTAGCTAGCTTTTTCTGATGTTTCAAGTAAGTCAGGTCATTTTGTTACGTGATCATTTCTTTGAATAATTTCTTGACTTTTCTGCTGGTCTCTCTTATCACTGCTGTTCTGGGATGTCTTGGTACACCAGTCTTTTTACTGAATGAATAAATGTCGTTATCCATTTGTGTTTTTACAAGTGAACTCTGACAGCAATGTTTTTTAAAAACCCAAATGTACATGAGCATGATTTTAAAAAGTATGGAGAGGATGCCAAATGACAGTTGTGCCCTTGATAACCACCCAAAGAAGTCAATGAGCTGGGCTACTTACGGCAGTGAGAATGGAGAGGATAGATAGGATCAGAGCCCTACCAAGGAGCAGGATCACCTTCTAATGTGATGAAGATGTCATTCTGAAATTAGAATATAACCTATCAGCTTATGGGGGTTGGTAACTAAATAGTATTCATAGACACTAGGTGTTTCTAAGGTCTCAATGAACAGAACTTTCCATGAAGTTGGAAGCTTCATATTAATGTGTAAGTTCCTTTAAAGTATTCCAAGGAGCCTCCTGAGGTAAGCGCAAATTAGTTCTACTTGGGGGTGTACAATGAACAGTGAAGAGAGTTCCCAGAGTGTGTGTGACATTTGCATAACTCTTACCTCTACCCACTTCATTGGCCTCTGATCCAAGTGATTTGGTACAACTCCATTGAGGATGGAGTTGAATATTATATAAATGTTACTCATACCTTCAAGAATGTGTTGAATCTAAGCAACATGAGCTTTTTGTACTGTTAACAGTTTATCTTAGATGTATAAAACATTGTTTTTCATCTGTGTGTCAGATATTTTTAAAAAGGCTCTCCCAGCAGGGCACACCAGGCCACCATGAATACTTAAGAGAACCTTTCAGTGCAGTAAGGTACCTCAAAGGGATCTGAACAGGAAAATCCATCCTTCCAATCCGGAAGAAAGAACTTGAAGACTTGACCAGGGAACTCATGTTTTCTCTTTCAAATGCACAAATGTACCCACTTAGCTCTGATGCATGCAAGCCTAGAAATCTTCAGGGTGTTAGTCACCCAGGAATGTGCCTATTTCAAACCATTTGCAGAAACTTCTTTTTCAGTTTGTGTGCTTCTGTGAATGGGCTCATCTTCTTAACTGTGGAAAAACATTAGGGCTATTCAAAGCACTCTGAAAGATGCCTATTATGGATGCAAATGTGTGGAGACATGAACAAAAGCAATAGCTCCACTTGTGAAGGATTTGAGCTTGGGGAATGTCACTCAGAGAGATAGCACTACACTTGCCTCTTTTAACTCATCAGATCTGCACATCTCTGAATCTGCTTCCTCTCCCAACCCAGATGTGGTTGGACATTTAGTTCTCAGCGATCTTTCTTGTGCCGCACCACTTTCCAGAAAATTCTAGCATGCCTCATCTCGGCTTTAATATCTCCTGATTTATAAATACTTTTCTGAGATTTAGTTCGACCTCTTCAAACACTTGCTAGTTTTTGCTTTTAGTTTAAGGTGTCATAAACCAAGATTGTCATCTTCCACCTACTCTCACCCACAGAAGCCTCTTTATCAGTGGCAATGAACTTAATATGGGCAACTTCTGTTAGCATGACCTTGTTTTATCCAAATGGCACCCACTTCTATTGCCTCTTCCACTATCCCTTCCAGAGGTTCAAGCTCACATTGTTTTGCTTGCTCAGCATATGGTTTTACCCACTGGGCCATCTACCCTTGTGCTCTTTTTAAAGAAATAAGACACAAGCCCTGCCATTTCCATAGCAATGCCAATGATGCAGGAACTGTACATAGCAAACAGGCAGGTACGTCTATTTGAGGTCTGACTTTTGATTAAGGCATTGACTTGTAAACTCAACTGCATTGGTCAGCAATTTCACAGGAAGTGAGTATGGGAGATACAACACCCACAGGTGCTACAGTCTCCATTTGTGGCACCAAGACCTTAGCCAATATTTCTAATACAACAATTTTAAAAAGTAAAGTGTATGGGCCACAAACCTTCACCAGTTAGTTGGTAAGCTGTGATCCAATGGGGTTTGTTTACTGCAGCCACAGCTCTGTATGACTCTCTTACCCAATTCTACAAGATTTTTATCACTGCTGAGACAAACTCTACTCATTAACTGTTGCCCCCCACCACTGCTAACGAAGCCCCTTCATTTCTTTGAAGATCAACTCAAATCCCACATAGCTCAGCTTTTAGGCAGGATTCCCAGTTCTAAAACCTAATGCATTTTCTATGTAGATGCTCTTTCCTAGTCCCCATAGTACTGTTCATCCTTTTATGAATATGCTCAGTCTCCCCAATTAGATTACAGCACTCTAAAGAGCAGGCTCTTGTCTTGATTGAAGAGATAGAAAAAAATATTTAGAATTGTAGTGCCCTCATCAAATTTAATCCTCTTTCATTTCTGCTTTGATTAACTCATATTGCTGTGAACTACTCCCCTAGCAGAATTTTTTCCCCTTAATCATTTTCCCCAAGAAAATAATTCAGAACTGATGGAACACATTCTACCAGAAATTTTAAGGAGGTTGTTCAAATATAAAAATGAAATAAGGAAAAAAATTAAAAATTACTTGTTACTCTCATCTGTTCATATGCATTTAGAAAGTGCTGGAAATGTTAATGCTTCCTTTATCCCGGCATTGTAAGTGTCCTTACAATATGCCTTGTAACAAAGACTGGCACCAACCAATGAGGACAGTGGAGTACATTTGTGTTCTTCAATAAGTGACAAATTTACAAGTTAAGTAGAATGTTGGATTTAATGAGCTAATGAATCATATATCAATTAAATGTGTTGATAAGGTCATGAATATTATATATGTTCATGTCTTTCTTATGAAAACACCAAAGATTTTTGATTATTTTTTTGGCAAATGTCAGAGTTATCATTAAGTAAGCATTCCCTCCCTTCATTCTTCTTTTTCTTCTACTTGTAATCCCTCTCTCTTTCCCTTTCCCTCTCCCTTGGAAAGGAGTTGGTACAATATCTTATACAACCAATCTCCATATTAAAAGTGAACACAGAATGTTGCTGAAACTAAAACATGAAGCCCAGATAATAAGAGGAATCTCGGGGGTGGGGGAAGGTCAGTCTTGGAAAGACATTTTCTTCAGACCTGAAGTTGCATAATGAAAGCACACTCTACCCCATGGGACAGGAAGGACAGGAAATGAAACAGTCAGTGTGCCATGCACAGCTCTCTCAGTTTAAGTCCACCTAGAATGATGGATTCTAATAAAGGGAGTGGCTCCTGCGTTGCCCAGATTAATCTGACATAGTTCTGGAGCCTAGAAAGTACCAGATCAAGGAATCTAGAGAGGTGAGCTTTTTAGTTTTGAGCATTAACTTCTTTTTTGTTTCCTCAAATTGTGAAAGGAGAAAAGGATTTGTTGGGGGTGTCTTTAATACCAACTTCATGCACATGCAAAGAGGAATCAATTTTTAGGCTTAATTAGGTCTCTTAGGGTCATCATCGGTCAGTGCCATCACTTTGGGGGTTAGAATTTCTATGTAAATTTGTGGATTACCCATGTGTAGACCAGAACAATGATCTTCATAAGGAAGTAAACTGTTTGGTGCCTGATGAGCGCAAACATGTCTGAATGAAGGCATTCCTGAAGAATTTCCAAGAGATGTAACTGTGAAGTATACAACTACATCATAGAAGTCTTCCATGCCAATACGAATGAAACCACTAGAAAATACAAGAAGTCAAATGAGACAATTTGTGGCAAAACAATATACTTTAGATGTATTAATATTTAAGCCACTCAAAAAAGGTTAAAAAATGATAAAGGATAAATTTTAAAAGTCAAATAAAAACTAGAGAAATTGCTAAAATGATAGGATCAGTACCAGAAGAACAATAATAACCATACCAAGTGCCACAAAGGGGATATTTTAATTTGTTTTTTAGGTAAATGTTCATTTTCTATGAATTTTATACACTTATACTTTATTTTAGAAATAAAGTTCTAATATGTGCCGTTATTCCATCTATATTCCTTCTAAAACACTATTTTATTAAGGAAGAAAATATAAAGCCATGTAGAGAAATGATATTTTTGTTTTAGAAAGTCATTCTAATGTAAAGTGGTTTGAAAGCTTTAATCGCCTCAGAGGCAATAGAGGGAAAAGGGATAAATTGAGAAAAAAAATGTTGATGCTTAGTGGATTTGTATAATTCTATATTCACATTAACGATACGGAGTGGAGGTGGTAAGAGTGGTGGGTGGATTAGGGATAGCAGGCTGGAGAATGCCAGTGAGTTCTGGGGGTGTGAGATCTGGAGCACAGTGAGGACATTGGGTTAAAGATGCTATATTATTCACATTTATTCAGAGAAAAGGAATCAACACTGCATATAGGAAGACTTGAGAAGAGACCCTTGCAAGAATTTAGCTTGCACAATTTGTAGTGTTCAGGAAGTTTCAGGGAACTAGAGAACTAGAAAAGCCAGGAGGTTACTACTCAGACCACATCTCAATGCCCATGAATCAGAGGTTCTAGTGTTCACCAGTGGGCGAAAATGAAAATCTCAGTTCAATAAGAGAAAGGGAATGTTCTTTCTCCCCATTTTTAGTCTATCTAGACCCATGACAGATTTCCCCAAACCCAATAACACTGGTTGTGACAGAGTATTCCTTCATTCTACAGGTCCAAATGTTCATCCCTTCCAGAAAGTATGCCATAGACAGGACTACAAACATTTTACCATCTAGCTTGGCTTCCTATAGACTAGACACGTTGACTCATAAAACTAGCCAACACAGAAGAAAAAGGGAGACAGTAATAAGATGCTTCACAGTGTATTTTCCTGGATGTACATCCTCTTCACTTTCCTTTCTAGTCATACTGTGGTCATGACTGTGTCACTATTTCCCAAGTATCCCTGGCTCTGTACCTCCCCAGAACATGGTAGAATAAAGACTTAGCTCCACTGAGAATAAATGTGTCTTAAGAATTTGTTAGTTAAATATGAGTAAAAAGAACTTGGGCCGCTTGCAAGCCATGACATTTTGCTAACAGGAGGCCTTCTAGAGTCTTCAATCTTCCCTATGACACTGTAACCATTCATATCGGAATTGGTGACTGGATTGACACTCTGGCTTCCAAAATGGTATCAGTGAGCAGGGTTCTGCGTGGCCTGCAGTGAATATAACTGGTTTGAATATGATTTGTCCCTTCCAAAAGCTCAAGTCTCCTGATATAAGAGAGTAGAGACAATCTATTGAAATTTAAAAGTCAGACCTCTAGAAGGTAAGTAGAAGTTTATGGCATCATCTGGGGGGCACCACAGTTGAGTACTGATAACTTCATAAATAAAAAAGAGAAAGGGGCCAGGAGAGATTCACATGTGTGATCCCTGTCCCTTAATATGTGCCACCTTAGAACTCTGTCAAAAAAAAAAAAAATCATAATGCTACAAACAACCCTTTGATTTGAGAAAAGAATAGTAGACCTCTTAGCTTTAGGACTTACACAGTCTGTGGTATGCTTTTAGTTACAGAAAATGGACAAGGACAAATGTAATCAGGAGTAAGAATTTAACTTTTGTGGTTTGAAGCCACTAAGACTTGGGGCTCTGTGTAACCTAGCCTGTCCTGACAATACATATTCATCAGGGACTGTCAAACTCCAGTTATCATTAATGCATTGATGAATCCAGACTACACATCCAGCTCTCAGCCCTTAAGTCCAGATACTTTGATCAGCCTATAAATGGACCCATTGGCAACGGCTGCTTTGTTTCTGCCCTAAGCTTCTTGTGTAATTTGCATTATTATATAATTTTACATACCTAATGTCTCTGAGGACTAAGCACTGTTTTTATTCCTGTTTTAAATTCTAAGGAACAAAAGTGGTAAAGGAGGTGGGTCAGGTGCTGCAGAGAGGTAGAAAAAGAGCTACTGATTGACAGTGGGAGGAGGGGTAAGACCCAATGGAGAATAAAATGGAGCAGGCCAAGCTGATAAAAATGAGAAGATTCAACTGCTTTGTCACAGGAATGCTACGGTGACTTTGAGAGCATCTGTCCCAGGAAGGTAAGGCACAGAGTTAAGGTGGTAGAGAGGGAAAATGCTGAAAACCTTGGATAATCATCAGCAGAAGGAAGGGAAGCCTTAGCTGGAAGAGGACTCATAGTTGAAAGGTTTAATTTCAGATATTTTGCTTACATGTTCTGCATTATTGACAAAATATGATGTGAGTACAGCTTAATTCATCTGGAACAAGTAAAAATGTAGTACATAAGCAAAATGCTATATATGTGACATTTCTACAATAAGCATGGGCAGTTGATTCAACTGAGATAATTTTGTTGTACTTCATCTAAGCAGTGTGTTTTAAGTTTTAATTTATTTTTAACTTACAAAGTCTCAAAACTATACTTATTATGGGAGTACCATATGATGTTTGGATATATTACACACTAATGTGTGCATTCATTTATATAGGTCTAGCTCCTCTTCAATTTTTTCATTTATTTATAGTCAAAACAATTCCAATTATTTTCTCTTGGTTTTTGAAAATGTATATATGGTACAGGTACATTAGCGCTATGCATGTCATGAAGTCATCCCACTATGAAGCACATACCAGAGTGTCTCACCTCTCTCTAGCTCTCACTTGGTACCCGCTGGTCAACCTCTCCTCATCCATCATGGCTGCCTGCTCTCCCAAGACTCTAACAACCACCATCATTCTACTATCAACTTCAATACAAGCAAAGCTTTTATGTTCTACACAAGTGAGATCATGCAGTAGTACTCTCTGTGTCTTTTCATTTAGCTTAATGATACCTCCTTCTCTTCCATCTTGTCACAAATGGTAGTTCACGATGCCATCGATTTTCCATAATGGTTGTGCTAACTAATATTCTCATAAAAAAAAAGTGTGGATTTCCACTTCACCCACTTCTGTGTCCACATTGAGCACTTACCTTTTGTATATTTTTATGATGCTACCATTTTATATTTATTTTTATTTTTTAAAGCCATTAGAGTAAAATTAGTGTTCCCCATGTGACACCAATGTGAGATTACCCATTGGGAAATGAACAACCTACCAGGGTTCACACTCCCGAAGAGAGCCAGAGTGACGTGGGGGTGTTTGTTTATGTCTCAGGCCAAGAAAGACAATGAGCATTTTTAACTGATTTTTTGATCCATTTTATCTTTTGATAAATGTCTATTTATTTCTATAGTTGATTTTTGAAGTTGGATTATGTGACTTTTTTATATTCTATATGTGGGATTCTTTATATGTTCTGGATAATAATCCCTTGTCAGACTATAGTTTGTAAACATTTACTCCCATTCTTTGGGTTGTCTTTTCACTTGGTTGATTGTATTTTTTTCTGTTTAGAAGCTCTGGACTCATATCCACCCAATCTTTACTCACTCCTTTGCCCTGCAGTGGTTTTCTCCTGTTTTCTTCTACAAGGGTCATAGCTTACATTCTAGCTTTTCACACATTTTCAGTTGACTTTTGTGACCATTGAGTTTATTTCCTCCCCTTGTGGATATCCATTTTCCTCCACACTGTCTTCTAAGGTTGTCTTTTCTCCACTGCCTGTTTATCAGCTTTGCTGAAAATCAATTGACAATAGATGTATAGAGACGACAACATCTCTGCTCTCTCTACACTTTTTCACTGGTCTCTGTGTTAGTTTTTTTGTTAAAACTTTTCTATTTTGTCACATCTGTAGAGTATTTTCAAGTCAGATGCTATACTTTCTGTTGTTTTATTTTTATTTAACATTCCTTTGTCTATTTGGGATTTTCCATAGTTCTATACATGTTTGGGGTGGTTTTTTTATTATATTAGGGGTGTCATTTTTCTTTGGTATTTTTATAGTTGTTTCACTGAACCTGTAGATCATTTTAGAGAGCATGGACATTTTTGACAATATTGATTTATGTAGTTAATAAACAGAGACTGTCTTCCTATTTTCATGTGTGCTGTTCAATTGTTTTAGACACACATCTGTTTAATCCACTAAGATGACAGTTTAAGTATGCTAGAGAAAGAAGATTATGTGATGGTACTATCTGTAATAAGAACTAAAGAGAAATGCAACAGCGAGCATACATCTATCGTTTATAGATAGGCAGGAAAACTAAAGCTCTATTCTTAAATTAGCTAAGAATAAAAGGAATACAGTGACTTTGGAAGAATAGTTAGGAACTTTTAAGTTCATGCCCAGTGGTCTCAAAGATGCTTAGTAATATAGCAGAGCCCTCTGTTGGGAATTCCTGAATGATTGAGTAGAAGTTACACTTGAAATATTTATTCAAGCTTACAAAAATAATGAGCTTAAAAAATTAAATATTAAAGATGCAAAACTGAAAACACTTTCTTAGAAAATAGAAACTTCCATAATGATGGAGGAGTGAGTGCTTGTTATTGCCCATAGACCTCTCCTCTTTAATCATTCATGAAGATTCTAGCAGTGAGATGGCCATACTCACCATGCACCTTAAACTTAGTTGTTCTTGATAGTTTTAATTTCCTCTGGAAACTAGTCTTTTATTAAAGTAACTATTTGTGGCTCAAATGGCTTCTCCAATTATGAGAAAGACCAGTCAAATAGAATAATTATTGAACAAGGGATTGCAGACTTCCTTCTATTTCATTCTGCTAAAAACTGCCTTGGATCTTCAGTGGCGGTGATTAACCCAGTTCACCCAGGTTATGTGTCCTCAGCTCACCTTAGTCCTTTGCATCTCCTCACTTGACCATCCCTATGATACTAAGATAGCATCTGACCTTTGAAAGGAAAACAAACCCAAAAGAATGAAGTCTCTGCTAAATCTGACACGTGCTCTCCTGTGACTGTCTCCTCAGTGATCTAAAGTGGCTGCAGGTTCTGGGGCCTTCTACATCAAGACCCTTGACCTCCAGTGGAGTGTAAGGATATATGTGTGCTTTGATATAATGTGAGTATTGTAGGTTGTGTTTACATGAGTTATACACTACTTTATTATTGCTATGATAAGTAAATTATACAAACAGGAGCTTAAAATAAAAGGCATTTATTCCTCTCTCATGTCACAGTCTCACGGGTTACTACATGATATTGGTTATGACATTTTGTGTAATAATTCAAGACCTCACACCTCCCATACTTTCAAGTCTCACAGTGGTCTGCATATAGGCAAAACAGAAAAAAAAAAGTGCTTACTTCAGAAAAAATAGATAAGCATCACATTCTTTCCTATTTTCTTAAGGAGTACTCATCATGTGACTTCCACCATGGGTCAAATGAGGTTAATGACAGTGGCCAAATGTAGGGCTTCATTTCCCCCAACAACAGTAAGACAGAGGTAGTGTCAGTATTTAAGGATAGTCAGCTCCTTTTGCCATGATCTTCCTCTTTAATGCAGCAGATTCCCATTCATAAAATATTTACCACCTTAACAAAGGCAGCTTCAAATCTGATCTAACTCCTGTATTAGAAATGAAATCCAGAAAATTCTACTAGCATATTGTGAGATGTGTCCCCCTAGTGACCTTTAGTCCAATTCAAGTATCCTTTGACTATGCTAGACAGCTGGACCAGAGGTTAAGAGCACATGCTGCTTTTTCAGAGGACCTGAATCCAATTCTGAGCACCCACAGCAGACAGCTCACAACTGCCTGAACTCTAGCTCCAGAGAGCCTGAGGCCCTCGCTTTCAGTCTCTACAGACACTTGTAGTCAGGTACATAATACTCACCCCACTCCCTCCCCCCACCCCGACACATATACAGCAATTCAAAAATAAAAATAATAAATAAGGTTTATTTTGTAGAAAGAATGGGACAGAGAAGAATGGTCCACAGCAAATCTGTAGCAAGCCACCCATGATAAACACCAGTCATGCCAGAACTCAGGAGGCCAAGACAGGGCGATTGAAAGTTATGGGCTTCATAGTGGGTTCAAAGCCAGTTTAGCAACATAATGAGACCTTGCCCACTCAAAAAGTAAGTAAGCAAATAAATAAATAAATAAATAAATAAATAAATATGAGAGTAACAAAAGAAGCAGTAAAGGTACTTTGACAGAGGAGTTGGGATTTTTTAAAAGTGCATGCCTGATATTCTGAAGAATCATTGATAATCTAGCAGGGTCATCCACTGAGAATTCTAGCTCAGTGGAGCAAATGAAAGGGGAGGGGGAAAAGGGAGAGGAAGAAAGGAGAGAGGGAGGAAGGGAGGGAGGGAGGGAGGGAGAGAGAGAAAGAGAGAGAGAGAGAGAGAGAGAGAGAGAGAGAGAGAGAGAGAGAGAGAGAGAATACTAATAGAATAAACATCCTTCCGCCAGGCATGGCTGAAGACTTTTTTTGCCTTGACTGTTTGTGCTCCCTCAGAGGGTCTCCTCCACCCCCAGGTCTCCATAGCTCCTGCATGTTTACTAGGAATCCATCTTCCAGAAAGCTGTGACATATTATCAAGCCACACTTAACGTCATGGCTTTCCCACACTTAGAGCTTTTTAGGCTTCACAGTGGCTCCTTTGAGACCAACTGTTTAACCTTAGGAGTGAATGAGAAGAAAATACTCTCAGTGTGTTCTCTCCTGTGGGGGTAACATTACAGCTCAATGGAGAATGCCAATGAGACTGTGTTCTATTTTACACATTAGCTTTTTAAAGTATCCACAGTTCAAAATCCCTGGCTTTATCCAATTCTAAGTCTTCAAATTTCAGGACTCCATAGCATATTCTCATGATGTCTGTTCAGTCTCTAGCTCTAGTCCAAGTTTATGTCTAAAGTTGCCTGCACTTCTAGGCCTTTGCTTAAAAATTACAACTGTTGGCTGGCAGTAGGCCTTGGCTCTGGGAAATCACTCCAGTCTATTCTGTAGTCAAGATGCCAGGAAAAGAGAGAAAGACAGAGACTGAGAAAGACAGACACAGATACTTCACCTTGCTTTTTCCTGAAAAAGAGGATTTAATTGTGCTAAACTCAAATAAGACAAGGTCATCGCCCTGTTTCAAGATCTTAACTCCAACACATCTACAAAGAAATACTTTTTTCTAATAGTGTAACATTTTCAACTTCTTGAGATTTTCAGGACCATTATTCACCCAGCCACTGTTAGGGTGGAGAATTTATAATATCTACTACTGGACATACGGGTTTGTATGTATGTAACTATGATGGTTTGCATAGTTGTTTTGCATTGCATGTGTGTCATATGTAGTCCTGTGTGTACAATGTGTATAAATATATATGTGCATAGTCAAGGTCTACATGAAAAATATATGTTTTAATGTATTTATATAATATGTACATGTACTCTGCATGTGCAAGTACAATTTTCTAAAGCTTCATTTCAGTATTTTTGACATCTATCATAATTTAATATTTAATAAAAATGTTAAAGTCCAGATTTAGCAACAAACAAAACAACTTAAAATATTGAACAGAGAAAAGGGCTTTCAAGGTATAAAGCTCCCATTCCGGTGCCTTTATAAATTAAATTAAATTTTCTCTTTTGTTGTGGAGGATTTTTTTTCAACTCCACACAGACCATGCTTTAATGCCTCATTGAAGACTTTGGAGCACTTACCACACAGAATTGATCCCTTGGCCTCTCACTAAAAACTCTTGAGTAACAGGAGTTTCCAGAACGAAATCCTGAATTGTGTCCTTGAAAACATCAGATAATATCATCTGAGCTGTGTGGGTACCTACCTTATGAAGAAGGTACACAGTGTAAAGGAGGGGGGGTGGGACTCAGAGAAGAGGGGTGCAAAGAACATCTGCTCCTTTGTCTCTGCTTTGGTAAAGCAAACAAAAGGCTCCAATTTTCATATACATGAGGTCTGCTTTGTTGTAATATCTTGTCAAATAAATTGAGTCCTTAGTGTGCAGTGTGGTTTGGCCCGTCCCCCTTCCAAACCTTAGCTATCAAGAAGACCCAGAATCAAAGGGTTGCACACACTCAATTTCACGAACCAATAAACACAGCTTTTGCATTAATTACCATTTTAGCTCCTTGGAAAGGGTGACAAGAGTTATCACAAAGATGCTCATTATTGCCAGGCTTTATCTGATGGAAATGGATTTCTTGCTCTTCACAAATTTAAGATTCTCCAAAGAGAACAAGTTATCATTTGAGGGAATGTGGCTGCCTGCTTCCAGAGAGTTCCTCGAATATTTTATCAGCAACACTAGGCTGCTGGTTAAGTGTCTCCTTTGTGTAACCTGCCTTCTGTTGGCTGCTTAGATCAACAGAAAGTGAGCATCTCTGGTTCTGCCCTTGACACTCTGTTCAAGTGCCTTGGATCATCAATGAAAGATTCAGATGAGCATTAATCTCATCCCCACAGAACTACAGTCTCTCCTGTGCCTAATGATGTAGCCTGAGGACTACAGTTCTCTGAAACTGAGTTGAGTGTGTGTCAGATAAGAGCTAAAAGTGAAGAGGATGATAGTCTAGCTGCTGAGACCCTAGAGTTACATTAATTTCTCTCATCCAAAACTTCAGGCTGTTCAACAGTTCCTTTAATCTAGTGAACTGGCTTAGAATCTTCCTGAAGAATCTTCTGTTTTAAGCTAGGAAGAATCTGTTCCTTTCATCCTGATATATATATTTCCTTTGAGATGTGGTTAAGAAACCACAAAGATAATCCTATTTTAGCATTTTACTGAAGATGAATTCTAAATCCTCCCAGAATAAAGCATTAACCATTGTAGATGACATGGTACGCTCCTCATTCTTTCTCCTTGATATCTACATTCTGAAAAGAATATTCAAAGGACCCAAGATCTTATCATATTCTACCCCAGAACTTGACATGCCAAAGTGCAGTGAAAGTTGCACCAGGAAGAAAATAAAATGAGAAGAAAGAACAGGATTAGAGACCTTGAGTTTAAACAAGCTTTATTGTGATTCCCCTCAGGCGTCTGGCTCATAGAAGATTCCCTGGATTTCAAACTATGGAGTTTGTGTCTTAGTCACTTCTGTACCAGCCAGTGAGCTTAGCTATGCAGGGTCTTCACTAGTGTGGTCTGGAGCTCAGTAGTGTAGGCATCCTTCTCCAGGTGCCCTACCTGAGCCCATGTTACAGAAGCTACTCTCTATATCTGCTATTCCTGTATCTCAGAGTCTTTATTTCCTACCCAACAACCTCTCCCTATTTCTTGCTACAGTTTATGACTTTTATATTAAAACTTCCTTTAAAATTCCTGCATATTTTTTTACCTCCTATGTGCATCCTGAGTGGCCAATATAGTCAGTGCCCCAATTTCAAAGAACAGAATAGCAAGGCTGTGTGACTACAGAAACTCTCCTTGAGGACCTTAACATTCCCACTACTGGAGTGTGCCCAAGGCAGACAGCAGTTTAACAGAGAAATCGTAAATAAAGCCTTTAAGGCTTGGTGTCCTTTGGAACACTGCTTCTTTACATGATGCCAGTATGCATTTTTTTTATACTTGTGTGGAATGTGATAGATCCAGAACCATGAAATGATTTGTATATGATTTTTCCACAGTAGTTCCATGTGCTAGTCTTCATCTCCAATGTAGTGATGTTGAGGGGTCCTGAGTAGCTTCTGTAAGCAATGGTGCCTGCTTAAGTGTGTGATACAACCATTGGAGCTGTTGATCAGAGAAGCCACAGAAGTTCTCATAGAGGTACAGGCTATCACTCTAGTTTTTGTTACTTCCCAGAACCTGATGATAAAACTGTGTTGATAAGGATACCACACATTTTGGTCACAGACTAGAGAAGTCAGACTGGAACTGAGCCATAAGGTTTTCCCCTAATAATTAGCCTCAGTGGTGCCAGAAGGTACTATACAGACTCTCTCAGGAGGGAAAAGCAACCAACAGTCTTACCCAGCAGTGAATACAAGAGCAGCAATAACAACCTCCCAGGAAAGATGTGCCCAGAGACATAACAGTGGCATGACAGTTATGGGGGTAACCAATTGCTTTCTGATTGAATCTGAGTCCCATTCCATGGCAGTAAACTCAGGACTGCTTCTGTAAACTTAGTCAAAATTTCCTGGGACTAGAAATTCGTTTGCTCTGGAAGTAGACTTTTAATACTGTTGTTGTCAAACTACTTTCTAAATAGTTTTCCTTATGTCTATAGATGAGTGCTGAGTTCAGCCTTTGTCAGAAACTCTCATGTTGCAGCAGTCACAGTGGTTAATGTAGAAATAATTGGTTTTAAGTGTCAATAAGAAGTGATTGTAAAGTGCTCAGACCTAAATGTAAACATCACTTTTTTCATCTTTCACCAGGATATTGATGCCACACTCTTTGGACTCACAGGCCACCAGACTAGTAACTTTTTACTTTTTAAAGCATCCAACATACTTGAGTATGTTGTTATAACAACAGAAAACCGACTCCAATTGCTACAGGTACAAAATCTCAGATGAAAGATTTTTTGAGATATATTCAAAGAGTAGTAAGTACAGTTAATAATAGTGAATTATATGTTTTAAAAATGCTCAGACAGTATATTTTAACATATCGAAATTAATACCTATTTGGGGTGACTTATATTAATAGCTTTATTTAATGATATTATGTTGTATTCATAAATACTATTATTTTCTATATCATCAATATAATTTTTCAATTTATAAAAAATATCTCTCACAAATGTATTTCATGTTCTAGAATATCCAGCAGAAGAAACGTACTACTTTCCAAATCATGACAAGTCCCCTCCCCCTTTTTTTCTTTTAAACCTGCTTAAAAGAAAATTAAAAAAAAAACAACCAAAAACAGTATTTGTTTTGTTTTACTTTTCTTGTGTGGCTTTGTTAGGCTTGCAATTCACAATGTCTTTATTGTATTTATTGATTAGAGTCTAATCTTGCTACTTAGCTAGGCTGGCCTCCAACCTGTGACCCTTCTGCCTTTACAGCATGCATCTCCATGCCTGACTTGTTTCCCCTAAATTAGGATTAAAGCCTTTGCTTTTTTAACTCTCACTTCTCAGCTTTCTGCTTTACTCCTTTACTGACACAAACCAACAAGTAACTAAGTGCATTGCTGTTGTGTCTAGAATTGGTGATTGGGTTTTAGATAAAAAAATAAATAAAGTACTTGTTGGGGGCTTCTTTGACATCTTTTTGCAGAAGAACACAACTGATAGAATGCAGACTTAGTAAAGGTATTTTTTAAATTGACTTGCACAGTAGGTCTTGACAGTGTACAGTGGCCATTTTATTCTAAAGCAACTGAGAATCCAGTAGTCGCACATCTCAAGAGAAAAAACTGGAGGACTCCTGGATAGCTACTGGTCCCCAGCCTGTGTTGGAAGCCAAGGGGAGCTGGTGTGAAGACTGAAGAAGACAGGCAGCAATGGGGGAGATGGAGGTGCATTAACAAGAGTGAAAGCAAACAGCCAAGCTTCCTTCCTTCCTCTCCCTGTTATCTGTCAGCCACAGAAGATGCTCTGAAATTAGGGGGCCAAGAAAAACCCTCACGAGAGACCCAGCACTGTGCCTTTGGTTGGTTCTGCTGGAGCTGACAACGGAAGGGAGCCATCACCATCCCTGATCATGGCTTTTATTCTTAGAAGCACAGAAAATATTTTAAATAATTTCCATAGAAGTTTGAGTAAATAGAAAATGTAAACAGACATGATGCCATGTGGTTAGAGATAATTTTGTTTATATACATGCCATGGTGGCTTTGGCTGTGACAGGACTGACGTTCAGGAGTTCCTTGTCATCTGGGATCTGCCACTGTTCTTTTCCAGCAACCCTTGGCTTCCCAGGAAATGTGACTCCTCACTCCTGCAGCCTGAAAGTGAATGTCATCCCAAAACACTCAGTCTCCTCAATGGCCAACCTCTTTTGGCTACAGGGAAGCCAAATTTTCAAGATGACTCCTGGTCAGGAGACAAGGACCACAGATTTCATAACACTGCTCCCATACTAATATATGATAGTATCTCTAATACCATTCAGATCTAATCATTTCCAGAGCTCACCTGGCTGATTGTAGAGCTACAAATTGCATTCTGTACAAAGAAATGCAGTTACTCTCAACTGTATGAAGGCGGAAGGCTCAAGGAGGAAAGAACTTGTTGTAGAAGCCTGAGAACCTGAGTACAGATCCCCATGTGCCTGTGACTGCAAAGCTATGGGGGCGGGTGAAAGTAGAGGAGAATCCCCAGGGCCTCTCTGCCCAGCCAGTCTGGCAGAAACAATAGGATTTGGATGCACTGAGACACCCTGTCCCAAAATAGTAAAATAGAGAAGCAACTGAAGAAAGCATTCTCTGGCTTCCAAATCTGCCTGCTCAGGCAAGTGTATCTGCACACACATGTACGTATATGTATGCAACCGCGCACGCGTGCGCACACACACACACACACACACACACACACACTTCTATTACACTTGCATCTTCTTCATCAGTAGAAATAAAACTACTTTAAAAATTGTTCAGTCATAGTTAACATCACAAGAAAATAGAGTGCCTGATGGAATCAAATAAGCTTTGGGAGGAAGCAAGTCTGTTAATGGTGGTGTGCTGGGAAGATAAAGCAGGAAAGGTGAGAAAATAGTAACACTCTTTGGAAACAGAATGCCAGTGAACGGAAGGCACTGATAAAAGATGATTTCACTAAAGACAGGTTCTCTCAACTTGCACCTCACGGCTCTTCTCATTATCTGTGCCAGAAACAAGCAGAGTGCCCTCAGAAGTATTTAACCACTTGACATAAAGTTTCTCTTTCAATTCTCAGAAATGTAACAGTCAGCCACAGAGCATGCAAGGGTCACAGAGTTTTAAAAACATCCATTTATGATGAAATAAGGTCCATTGCCATCATTTGCAAAAAGGTCTTTTTCGGCCTGGTCCATAACATGTTTTGTTGGACACTGCTCATCAAGTTCTTTTATCAGGCAACTTTACATTTGTTTCATTTTTCCTCTGTTGTGTGAAGTAATAATGTCTGCTGATTCTAACCTATTAAGTCCATTTTCCCCAGCATTCCTAAATACCAGCCTGCAAACAGGGTTTCACTGATCTGTTAAAAAAAAAAACTGAGTAAAACAAAGAAATGATGTATTCATTCAATACATTACCATTGAGCTTTTATTAGGTGCCAGGTAAACAGTCAGTGTCACACATTTGCTCAGCTTTAAACACTTATTAATTCTGATTTTTATGTTCTACTATTTGGGATATTAAAATACAACACTATAAATTTAAAAAAAAAAAAGAAGAAGCGTAACCAGGCCTTTAATCCTTAAGAAGGTAGAGGCAGGTGGATCTCTGTCAGTTTCAAGTTAGCCTGGTCTACAGAGCAAGTTCAAGGACAGGCTGCAAAGCTACAAAGAGAAACCCTGCCTCTAAAAATCAAGAAAAAATTTTAAAATGTTTCTTTTTAACATGCTTGACTGATAAAAAATAAAAAAAAATAATATCTTGTCAAACTCATGCTGGTCCTTAAATTAATTTTTGCAATTTTACTGCTCAATAAACTTCTGAAAGGCTTCACCCCAATCCAGTTCCTTCTTCCAAGACTGTGTATTTATCACTATATGTATCTATTTAACCTTTAGCCTCCAATTTATGCTCATTGAATAGATGATTCTTGAATGAATGAGCTGATGAATGATTGAAGAGATGGTGTCCATCTCTGGAAAGATTTACTAACTAGAAAGACCCAAAGTTCCAATAGGTGAGAATGTATTAGACGCAAAACTACATAGGGATGATGAAAGGAACAGAAGAGGTCTTAAGAGTGGAGACAGAAATTAAAAATAGAAAAAAAAAAGATTGGGGGAAAAAAGAAAACCAACCAGAGAGAAGATGGGGAGCAGAACACTTGTTGGATACAATTGAGAACAAACTACAGTAACATATATGTATGAAAATGCCATAATGAAACCCATTTCTAAAAGGACTCAACACTAGTAAAGAGATGACAGATATGTGCTGATTATCCTACAGCACATATCACTAATTGAAACATTTGGTGTATGTTTGCTTATTTTTACCCAAAAGTCATCTCTAAAGAACCTAGTCTTGAAGCTTATTTCACAAATAAGAGCATGAATCCCATAGAGTGGAAATGTTATCTTAAGGAGGCTAGCTCTTACCGATGGCATTGGCTGCCTCTCCTTCCCAGGAAGAACTATAAGAAATTAAAAAAAAGGAAGGCCTCTAGGAAAGTTGCCTGATGCTTTCAAGTCTCACACTCAAACCTTATTTCAAACAGAACTACCATTCTACATCCATCACAATGCCAAGCAAAGCCTATTTTCAAATTTTGGCCTATTGTGTTTTGATAAGCACGTTTCCATACACACTCTATCCTCTGCAGGGCAGGGCATGGCATTGTGTTCTGCTCACTGTAGGCACTTGAGAATGTCTGTGTGTTCAATTAAGTTGCTACAATGTTGCTAAGATTTAAATCTCACAGGTGCCTAGTGCCAACCCTCACAGCTGCAGTAATTGAACATGAGGTCAAGCAGAGAGATGGCTCCTGACTTAAAGGAGCATCTTGAGGGCTTAAAATAAAAATGCACAGAAACCACCAGAGGTTCTGAAGACTCAGTTAATTATGTCAGGAGAACTAGGAAAGACACTACCTCAAAGAAACATTGAGTGAATCCTCCTGATCAGGCAGCACTTTGCTGATGATGCATCAAAAGATCAAGATTAACCGCACATACTCCGTGGCTGTTCAAAGTGACACAAATTATTGCCATGACAACTGTTTCTTCAGCAATCAAATATGAAAACCACATTTTCCCCCTGAAATACAGAGGAAGGCTCATCATTTGCTTCAAGGCGTGTAGGAGTTACCCCTCAGCAGTGACTACAAACAGGCACCTGCCTAGCAAGGCAGGCACACCCCACCTAAGGGGGCACCAAAAGAACATGGAAAATAAATTTAATCTTACCCTGGAAACACATGCATAAATGATGCTGAAGTTCTATACTTACCCACAGATACCTAGATAATCTACATGATAGAGAAATACTGGGGGGGGGGAGTTGTGTGTCTAATAATAATCAAGCAATTAAAGTAGATAATAGGGTGCCTTCAGGAAAAGAACCTTTGGGTAGTATAATGGGTACCCAGGCTGACAGGGAAGCTTGATTACTCCACTCTGCCAAAGAGCATCACCAGACACCTGCTTTCAGACTCTCTCTGCT